>CAJQUW010003362.1:0-105536 GCA_907163375.1 Prostheceraeus crozeri | reverse complement strand
CACAGATCTAGAAAGGGATAGATGGACTACTCCCCGATTTGCGTGAAGCCTGCTTTCCCTGCCACGCGCGCGCGCGCACAATCCCGGTATGTAGGCAAGAAACAAATGTCGGCATGCACGTGTCTGTGAGAATGTAATGATAACAAGCACATTAACTTTCACCGACGATAATAATTGATAACGAATCATAGGAATGTTGACAATTCCTGATGACCTGCAATGTCATACTTTCTCACTCATCATGATTGCTTACATAAATGTAGCTTAAATAGAAAATTAGGTGCATGCGAAGTAACGTTTTATTCAAAAGAAAACTCGGTAAATCAAAATTTATTTGCCTCTAAAGAGAATCAGCTTCATTGCCTGCTGACGTGATAGGACTTTTGAATTAAAGATATTACGTTCAAAATATATCTTACCGTACCGAAAGAGGCGAATTTTGACATAATTCGACGTGATCAGCCTGATAAGTTTTGTTAGATGATCAGAGTCTTGATGAAAGTCATGGTCATAAAAGTGGTCTGCAAAAAGGGTAGGAAATAAAGTTTTTACATCAACTTTCTGCAGGACAAAATGTTCAATTTTCAAATCAATGTTCGATACTGTGGGGAGGAGGGTCACATCGTGAACACCCGGAAAAAGAGAGCGGAAAGCTACTTCAGCAATTTTTACGATACTATATACAGCGAAACTAGGAGTGGATAGGCCTGGAGAGAAATTTGGCCAGGGGGACGGGTGAGGGCCGAGCCCAGAGTGTTAGTAAGCTGCAATTATAGAATAATTGTATCAGCATTCACGAAAATTTCATAAGTGTATTTTGATTTAAATATTATATTTATTGTTATATATTATTTTTTTAGCTTTGTATACATTGTGGTCCGCTAATCGACTGATTATCTTGCTTACCGACCAACTTGAGTAGCCTGATCCATGCGTTTTGGAATTGCGCGGATATCTGAGTCTTGATCCACATCCATGGGTTCCGATGATGGCCCTGGTGACTGAGACTCGGCAGAAGTTGCATCAAAAGACTGCTCAAAAAGATTACGCTGCTTTGGGGATCGACGCTTTTTGGAAGGTGTTTGCAGATAAAGGGGGAACGCTTCAAAAACAGTAGGCACTGCGTCATCCTTCAGCTTCCTTCGAGTTCTGGGGCGAGTTCCATACTGTCCCTTGTCATGAATAACACTTACGCCCTTTTTATAGTCATCATCGGTGAAATGAACACTGCATACGCGTGATGAATTCTTAGAGGGAGTAAAGTTCTTACGTCGAATGTTATGAAGCCACTTCTTCAACAATTCGGGGTTTGAGAACGGAAAGGCGTGAAAAGAAATGTTAGAGTTTTTCGAAGCACGGTTCTGGCATCGCGGAACACAACATGAGGTAACCATTTCTCAAGAAATGAAATTTCTGTAAACAGTTTTGCAAACCTGTTCGAAAATTTTATCTTTCTTATGCCTTTTGAACACATGTTTCGGATTAAGAGTAGGAGAATTAATAGCAATTGCCTAGGGCGTGAGGATTTTATTTAATGATAAAATCGCCATTTAGCGTCGGTAGAATGCATGTCAAATTCAATTTTATCTTGTTGAAGTATTGCGACATCGCCACACTGTGTTATGACACTCATCCCAGCTTCGTTAAGTACACAAATTTTGTCACCCTTATCAAATAAATCATCATCAATTGAAAACAACACCACAGGTGTCAATTGCGATCAGCTCAGCGGCCGTCATTTCTTGCCTACATACCGGGAGCAGGCGTGGCGGCGATGGGAAGTTTTCAGGCTTCACGGCTGAAATAGGGAAACGCGGAAAGCAGTCCATCTATCCCTTTCTAGATATTATAATTATGTACATCATGTAGTTGAGAAAGATTGGATTGTTGGTTTAAGTCCAAGTTTAAGAAATGATTTAGGTTACCTCGCTAGCGCCTTAACAAGCTATGATAATTTTAACGTTAATTACCACATAAGTGGTCATAAACAGTTAATATATCGAGAGGAAGCTTATTATGTAGATCTTATTCCAAGAAATGAGAAGACGTTGGTGAAGAAGATTGTGATTAAGCCAAGAAAGACAAACATGACTCCTGAAACATTATTGAAGAAATTTAATTATCTCCTTCGAGTTGATGGTAAACAAGTGGCAACATTGACTTATATCAAATCATCTAATCATATTGCAATAAGTAAATTAAATGATGATGATCTAGTATTAGTTTGTTCAAAAGATTTTCATCAGTTCTTACGACATCGTTCTGCAGCTGTTCATGGAAAATCTGATATGCAACATTTACCATGTGAAAGGTCAAATCAATTTGATACAGAATGGACCGTATCTTTATACAGAAAGTGTGTAGAGCCTTTCGGTGGTATCTTACATGAAACAAGAGTGTTGATGCCTCGCATTGTTACTTCGGTTAAATTGGTTGTAGATTATTTAAATGAAGTGATTAATGACCGACATATTTCATTTTCTGAAAAAGAAGGTACTTTGTCTCTCACTATAAGTGGAAAAGGTATTGAACTAATTATGGATAAAACTCTAATGGACATTTTGGGTTTTGACCAAAATATCTTTAAAAGTGGTACTGTAACCAAAGCTAGCGCAGACATGTCGCTATCGCGTCGTATTAACTATTTTCAGATATATTCCAATGTTGGTGAAGATGTACGTGTGGGAGATGTTGAAGCTCCATTGCTAGCAATGATACCATACCAGCCAAAAAGCTGCAGTATTTTATCTGAGCATACCTTCAAGAAAGTGCATTATACAAAGCTGAAATCAAACTACATCCCACAAATTGATATTGCCATTTATGACGATGCTGGTGCGTTGATTCCTTTTCATAAAGATGCTGTGACAAGTATCACACTCCATTTCCGAATGAAGAGTTAATGCAAACGTATGCTAATATATTTTTCCAATGTGAATAATATGGAAAGTGAAAATAAGGACTCGTTTCTAATCTACTTACCCAGTAATGCTTCTATGAATAAATTTCCCAAAAATAAACCATCAGACTATCGAGTAGAATTAAATCGCCCACTACATTTAGAAGGTGAATGGGAGGTTGGCGTTTCTAGTATTTGCTATGATAGCAATATTCAGAATGTGAATGATTTGGAAGAAATGATATTGACTCCTCGCACCCATGATGGAATAACGATGAATAATGCATTCCAGTTCCCATACAATTTAACATCAGATGGAAAGTGGAACTATGAATGGATTCAGATAAAATCAGATTCTTATGAACCATTTGGGAATGAGAAAATTATTAAGGGATTCAACAGTGGTAATACTTCCATCATGAAGAATAAAAATCAGAAAGCTTATGAGTTTACTATCTATCATTGGAGTGGGAGACAGTTCCTCCGCTTTCATTCTTTTACTAAAGGTCTTACGCTGAGGTTGGATAATGAATTCTATCCACATCTTGGTTTTGGCCATGGACTACATCTAACGTCAATTGCTACTGCAAATGTTAAAAAAGTTTATTCAAATCGAATCAACAAATTTCATTATAGATTTAAAATATTTGATGAAGATGTTTTAGAATGTGAAGAACGCATCATTTTGAAAAAGCGTGGTGTTCAACCTTTATCACTTATTGAGTTAGTAAAACGATGGAATGAGACTGTGGGTAAGAAGTATGGAGAGAAAATTATGGCGGACAAAAATAAGTTGGTTATTCAGAAATATAATGACAAACTTACAGTTTATTTCTCTCCAACCTTGCGCCATTTTGTAAGACATTATAACACCTATTATTGGAAGCGGTGTGGTGTATGGTTCTCATGAATATCACACTAAAGCTGATTCAGTTAATGATGAATGGTGGGTGGACATCTATGGCGATCGCATCAAGAAAATTTACCAGTCTTATGAAGAATCTAAAGTTGCTATCAATATAATGCCGCGTCTACATCATACAGTTGAAAGCTTCATTCATGTAGTAAATCCTTATATACAACAGAAGTTGAAGCATGTGATGAAAAGTAAATATGATGTAAAGACACACCACATTTCGTTTTCAATTGAAAATCAACGCGTTGTTCTGAGACTGGGTGATGACATTCAATGTCAATTGAGTAAAAATTTGAAAAAACTCTTTGGTTTTTCAATGCTACAAACTGTGTTTGCTGCTGCGCATACGATTGGTATAGAAACACCAATGACACTTGATAAACATGAACAGCACCTTTACATTCAAAGTGATTTGATTCTACCTATTTCTGTTGGTGAGAAAAAAAGAATACATTTTACGTGATTTCATTCATGATAAAGACGCTTCATATGGAATAGTCGAGAAGATGTTTGAATCTATTTTCTATCATCCCGTCGTCAAACAAACTATACCCTCTATTGCTATCAAAATTACCAATGGTTTACAAGAGTGCATCCATGTGAAAGATACTAAATCCCTCGTAACTTTAGTGCTTCGGAAAACAAAGTGAAGTCATTGTGATATGTTTATTGAAATAAAAATATGTGTATGAAAAAGTCTTTTCACAGATATAGGGGGAATGAGCTAACTGTAGGCATATATTCACAAGGAAGAAACGATCTCATGCGATACATAAAACAGCCATGTATATCTACAAAAAGCAACATCAAAATACTGAGTTAAAGTTGATTATGTCAATACATCTCCTGAATGTGGTAGCGTGAGTTTTATTCTTTTGGGTGGAGGTATGTTTGTGTCAGGATGTCCATGTGGAAGAGATGTGTTATGTCCTAGCCAACACCTCTTATCTTCCCATGCTGAAAGTGCTCGTTTCTTGAACGTGTATGTTTTCACAGTATGAACTTGAGATTTTAAGATTGTCATATTGACAAACGTTATAGTTTTATTTTTATAGGCCTTCTTATAGGACCGATGTTTCATTTTGTGAACAATGGATTTTGATATACCTTTAGCACGCTTAATACTATCTGCACATTCTTGTAATTTCATGGAATACATTTTAGGACGGAGGAGAATCATTTCATCTATTTCCTTTCCTGCTGTTTCATCCTTAAAACAACCAAGTTTGGCTTTATTCTGTATGGAATAGAGTGGATGAGTGGGATTGTAGTTAGATGTGTCGAAATATTTTTCTAATGACTTGCCTACTTCATTAAAATTTAAATCTTTTTGAGTGGTAATTCCTAAAAAGAAACTATCTGTATCACCACCCAGCAAGCGAACCTCTTTTACGAGAGGGCATGGTTTTAATATTTTGTAGAAGAGTTGATACATTTCAAGCTTGGAATAATCTAAAACGGCTTGCCCAATATAGATGGGTTTGCACAACTCAACTTCTGATTTTATCATTTTAACACCTACAAGATCCTCATCGATGATGTCTCTATCAATGAAAAGAGGTGATGAGGTCAATTTGTGATATTTTTGTTCATCAACGACTAGTTTGTAGTTCATACGTTTTCTAACATCTTCCATGGTCTTTCTGAAAAGACTGTTATTCTTATATTTATAAAAATCCTTTTCAAAAATAAATTTTGGGCGAGTGCACGTTTTTAACTGTTACTATCTATGTAGGGTTTGAGGAAGGCTTTCTGTCTAAATTTGATAATGCGGTGAACTGACTTTAGAAGCATGCCCATTTCTAAATAGAATTTTAGTATGCAGAAGTGTACGAGATAATTTTTCTCATCATATTGGGTGAGTAAAAGTTTGCGGCATGGTTTGTACCTTGGCTGTCCACACTCTGTTAAGTTATTATGAAATTGTGACATGAATGGTGAAAACATATCTTCAGTCACTTCACCAGATTCAGGTGCGAGTGGGAAATCAGCATTTTTATTTTTAATGCTATTTGGATAAATCAAATCCACTTCAAAATAATATCCCAATCACCTTCATCTGGAATCTTCAGTATGTTTGAAGGGTTGGAGTAATACTCAAGCTCATCTTGATTTAACCAACTAAACTCGGAATGAGGTAGTGGTTTAGACAGTGAACTGCCATATAAATTATTTTGGTCATAGTACTTTAGGTGGATATGATCATCACCTACTGTTTCAGATTTTATATGATGTTTATTTACAAATGTGAGACCACCGCGTATTCCGCGCTCAAATATATTATACATCTCCGGGTCTTGTAAGAGATGAATGGTCTCACCAGTCATTTTAAAGGCTGATTTAAAGGACATGGCTGGTAGACTGACAAAGTGGACAGGATCTAATTTGTCTTCTTCTAATGCCACTCGTCGAAATTCCTGAAAGACATCAGCCAGCAAAATGACAACTAATTCTAAGTAAGCGATCATATAATCGCCAAACGTTCTACATTCAAATTTTAACCATGCCTCTTGAGCATGTTCATAATCTTCTACTGGACAATCTTCACCCGTCAAATCGTTTTGGAATTTTGTCAATGGAAGGAAGGGTTGTTTCATTTAGTTTAGACATTGAGCTAAAATACGCATAAGGAAAGACTCCTTTGCGAGTGATTATTTCATCCGTTAAGTTTGGATAGTGTTTCTTCAAAGTTTGACTATGGGGAAGAAACTTGAGATTACGAACGAGAGAAGCTAGTGACGCTGACATGAATTGGAATGAATCTAAAAATTTTATTTCGAAGAAGACTGTCTTATTTTCTTTAGTTTTATCTACTGGTACTTTTGCTGTCATTGCCATGAATTTTTCTCTCGTTTGTGCTATTACATTAAACTGCCACGATTTCATCTGGCTCAACCCTCCTTTTATGAGCATATGACTGTCATAGCCCTTAAAGTTATGAAAAATGACGGGTAGTACACGACGTCTCAACCTAAGTGAAAAGTTACATTTGGAGCAGAGTGCGTTTCTAAATTTACCAGTGATGTGATCATGATCACGCACTTTCTTAATTTTATCGTCATCAAACGTTTTATGACATTTAGGACAGGATGTGCAACTTTCAAATTTTTGTTTGTCTTCATCTGACATATGTAGTGACTTACGCTGCAATTGGGAATCATATGATTGTTGAAATTTAGCAGCTTTATCGAGAAATTCTAGAAATTTTGAAATGCAATCTTCACCTTGCCAAGTATGCATTTTGTTTTGTCTATTCCTAAAGTGGTCATGCCATACTTCATAGCAGGATATGGCTGCTGGCTTGTGGACGATATCATCAATGTAGCATTCTATGTCTGCGTAAATGACACGCAGGGGACTTAATTCGTCACCATTATCCCTATGTGAAAATATTTTATCTTTGGGCATGCGTTCCATTTGTAATTTACCTCGCTTGCACATTCATAGTGAGTTTCAAATTTATCTTTACTCCAAAAGGAGCGGATGCAGCGGTCGCATACAAAATGTTCACCTCTTTTAGAGTGCCCCAAGTGAGTGTACAAGCGAGAGATTTTGGGAATACCACAGTAGTGCCATTCCTCGCTATCATCTTGTTTTACTAATAAGAGGTTGACTACACGTTCATAACAAGTTGAACGTGAATTATAGCGGGCACCCTTCAACCCCTTCTCCCACACGTGAACGACAATTTTAATCTTATTATGTTTTTCGAACGTTTCTACATCTTTGATTTTCATGTTGTTACTATCACAACCTTCAAAGTCTAGTTCATCCTCCCACTGTCTATAGCTATAGGTATGATTTCGATTCGCGTTGATATCATTATAGTGAAGGATGGATAGGACTGCATATTTGAAACACTGTGATTTACAATCGACATTGATGACAGCTTTCTTATTATACAACGTTTTTGGTAGTTTAAATGTACCTCGAGCTGCATGACTTTCTAATAGTGAAATTTTGAATATGGCTGAGTCCACACCATCAAAAATGAGAGCGCTGTCGCGTTTATTGAATTTATCTACATTTGATTTTAAACATTGAATGTGAAAATTTAGCCAAGACTCGCAGTCTACAACTTCGGTTGCGGAAGAGGAAGGAACATGAAACTGTATTCTCTCCGTCACTTGACCCGTTTGAAAATCTATCTTAATATATTTTAGTTTAAGGTAGATGAGCGCCTTCATTCTAAAATTGTCTAAATTGTTGAAGAGCGCTTCGATAATGTTAGAATTTTGAAGGAGCCACTCAGGAAAATCTACTATTTGAGTATTGGACTCCATGCAGTAGTCGCGTACTAAATTATTATGTGAAACATTAATGAGGGAGATGGTAGAGGTACCGTTGGTGTAGTGATCATTTGCATGCGTGTGTTGAAGTCTGTGCGAAGATCGCTGAAAGTGACTATAAAAAGAAAGAGGACACAAATCGCAAGGAAAGGAGATGTCATCGTCAGAATCAACTTCACCTCCGGAGATTGACGCCCCTTTGCGTTGACACACACGCTGTTTGATGTGTCGAAGGAGACTGTGCTTCCTTGTAAACATATGTCCGCAGTCGGCACATTCCCACTCGTTGCCTTGTCGCGAGAGTCCTGAGCTGGAACTCACATCACCTGAAAGAGAAATCATTCTATCATCTCTGTTCAAGTCTCAGTGTATTGTTACAACCTACTTTGACTCAACAACTCTAAACTTTCCTCGAGAAGGGAGGGCGTTGGTGATGAAGTTGATGCCTGAAATTGAGGAAGATGCTATTAGCCACACGTTTGACGGAGATGAGTGAAGAAATTTTCAACTTACCATTTCAACGAAATCGAGTTTAAGGTTGATACTTCAACAAGATAGAGACTTCACGAGAGAGCAGTTTACTTGTACGCCTAAAATATAGAATTCGTCAGAGAACACTTCACTTATATGTCACAAAGACAGAGTGAAATTACACGAATGTCACTTTACATATATACTTTCATATTCATCATTCATTGGCTGTTCATTCTGATTGGTTGCTTGTTGATACTTAAGAATTAGAAAACATTTCAAAGTTATTATTCACAGTCAACATGACAAGCCCTCCGACAACACCAAACACAAAATTCTCTTCTCCATCCTCAACACCAAACGCTCCAACGAAGGTAGAGAAGGTGTTATTACCAGCGGACAACGAAGAGAGTGTATGTGAGAAGGAGTGTCCCGACTTAACAGGCGTGAGGTGGAAGTATCTCCAGTACGATACTGACGATGTGATGGAGATCACCAGCACCAAGTTCCTCCACCAATTATGGGAGTGGTACACCCCTAACTCCCAGCCACGAACTATGGCGGAGTGGGAGTATATTGACAAAGTGAGGCTCGCAGTGGAAGAACGATTAAAGCAACTGAACTGTTTTTGTTATCTATGTGAAGCCAGACTCTGGGACGATATTGACGATGAAGACCTTTTGAAATACATGCCATAATAAATTTTTATTTCGTATTATCTTTGCTTTCATACTGACTTACTTGAACGGGGCTTCAGTGGATGATTTAACCATGTATACATTTTCATTTGGAAATAGTAGCACGCTTAGTCTAACTTGTAAATCTTAAAACATTTCATATGGGCGATGATGATAGATGAAATAGTGTCAAATAAAATTAAGATAGCTTACACTTCTGATACAGGGATAGCAATCGACTGCGATCCATATGTAAAGAGCTTGTTAGACTACGGATGGGCTTCAGTGGATGATTTAACCATGTATACTTTTTCATTTGGAAATAGTAGCACGCTTAGTCTAACTTGTAAATCTTAAAACATTTCATATGGGCGATGATGATAGTTGAAATAGTGTCAAATAAAATTAAGATAGCTTACACTTCTGATACAGGGATAGCAATCGACTGCGATCCATGTGTAAAGAGCTTGTTAGACTACGGAAGAGAGAAGTGTGTTATGTTGCGTGTGGCGCGTGAGTGTCCTCCCATTTCATTCCATTCATCAATTCGTCTCATTGATAGAGACAGGTAGAACTCATGGTTCTCATAACGTATGCAATGGAAAGTTTTAGGCAACCTTCGACAGTTGGGTAAATGTCGCCCTGACGCGAATGCATACTACGTTGAGACAGAGGCAATCACTTGCAAACATGACGCAGAGAGGTTAAACAAGATTGACCATTGCCGAATGTCCCTTGCGGTATACATAGCTACGGGTTTCACCGCCGCCCTTTACAGGAACGCCCGTCGAAAGGAAGTATTACACCGAACTTCATTTGCAACGTTCAAGTTGACTGATAGCAGATTCAACTTGATGATAGTATTCGCCAGTCCGAAGACTGTCCAGGGCAAACCGCGTGGAGGTTCTATCATGTCTTGCCCCATGGTGGCCCTTAAGAGAGCCGATGGTTCGTTCTCGGGAGTAACGTCATCTTACACCCTACCAATTCTGCTGAGAGAGTCTTTGACTCTCTCTTTGGTAGCACTGTCGACTTCCACACTAACTGGTGCATGGCTAAAAAGTGGAATGTAGTGCCATTCCGTTGGATTGACAGCAGTTGCTGTCATCGGATTGCCAATCCGAGCAAGATTATTATAAACTCTGTCTTGCTCCTCTAGCCTGACAAACTCCTCAAATAAATTTCGCGGCCTTAACTGCGGTCCGCGAGGAGAGCTGACTTGACTGTTCGGCGTCTGCATGATTGAAATGAAATGAAATGAAATGAGAGGCAGTGGTTTATATACCCCTCTAAGGCGACGCAGCGTTCAAGTTGACTGATAGCAGATTCAACTTAATGATAGTATTCGCCAGTCCGAAGACTGCCCAGGGCAAACCGCGTGGAGGTTCTATCATGTCTTGCCCCTAGGTGGCCCTTAAGAGAGCCGATGGTTCGTTCTCGGGAGTGTCGTGATGGGGTGGTGAAGGCGGGCAAAGATCTGCAATGAAAATGATATGTATTAGAATAGGATATACTATCTTATTTACTTTTCACTTACCAAGTTAGCCATCCTTTGGCAGTCTCGCGCGCTTCCGAATCGAGAATTTGTGTAAGTGACCGCGCATTCTCAGGCTGGCATGCAGACATTTCTTGGTCGGATGGCCGTTGTAACAAATGATGGACTCGTCCAGATTTTCATTGACGAGTACTTCACCGTCCAAATGATTATCCCGAATAGGGATGTGAAATTCAAACAACCTATCCTCATTCACACGTTCCCACTCATCCCTCATGCGCTCCAACTTCTCATACGCCTGCCTCTTATCACCCCGCCGAGCCACAGTCCTCTCCAACTCAACATTCCTCGCTCTCAACACACTCATCTCCTTCATCATCTCCTCAAACTTCGCTTCTGCATCTCTCATTCTTCTCTCCGCAGCACTCGCCCTCTCCTCACAGTCATCATTCTTCTCTTCCAACTCTCGCGTCTTATTCTTCAAATCAGTCACACTACGCCTCATTTGAATATTCTCATCCGCTACCTCCTTCGACTTCATTTCCTTCTTTTTCAACTCATCCAACTCCTTCACAACTTCATCCTTCACCTTCTTCAAACTCTCATACTTATTCACCAACAAATCATGCGCCATCTGCTGCGATACATGCTTCTTCTCTTCATCCTTCAACCACCTCGCCGACTGCATTCGAATCCCACCACTCTTCACTTTTGGGGAAGATGAGCTCTGCGGGGGGTCGGTGATGACAATGTCTGACACCTCCGACGACGAAGAGCTCAACTTCCTCACACGCTTCCTCACACGCTCCCTATCTAAATCCACATCATCCTCATCATCACTCTCAAGCACTCTCTTTCGCCCAATCTCAACCTCCAACGACGCAACCGCTCTCGCCAACTCATCATTCTCAACAACATTCTCAACAACATTCTCAACAACATTCTCAACAACATTCTCAACCTTACCCTCTCGCTCGATCGCCAACATTCGCTCCCTCTCTTCACAATCAACTGCGTGAATCTCAAGTCACTCACCAAACCTCCACTACAGTCAGCATGCACTCTGTAGAAACGCGCCTCATCCTCATCACCCTTCAGCACTCTACACTTCACACACGCAACCCTATTCAGGATAATCATGTGGCCGGTGCCCGCCTTCTTGACATGCGCCTTGGCGTCCGCACTGCGATTTATTCGACCGCACACACACATTTTGATATGATATTTTCTATTCTTGTCATTAGCCATGCCTGATTTTATCGTTAGCTGTAAGATAATGAAATTTGTATAAGTTTGGAATCATGTAGTACAGTCATATTCCTAAAATATTACACTTAGTGAGGAATGATAGATTTGAGTGTAGTGAGTGGCACTCGATCCCGTCGACAGCCCGAAGGCCTTGTACTGATTACTAGGGAAGTGAGAGATCTTCCCCGATACCCGCTCTTTACAGCTGAAGACATCATTGTCACTGCCCCGAAGTGGTAACAGCAACGCCGAGTCAAAGGTAGTGATCAGTAGCTGGGATCTAACCCCTCAAAGCTGCCTTAGCTTTAGTTAAATTTCAAATCTGATAGCAGATTTGAACTCAGCATACTTGAAAACCTTAGTCTACATGTTAAAACTTTGAAAAAACTGAAAATTAAGAATTTTAAAAAAATTCCGCATTTTACTACTCATACTACTTTTAAAAAAATTTATCAGTAGTAAAGACACTATCAAATTCTATCATACAAACTTTGAAGTAAGAAGATAGCTTGCCTACTTCAAAAGATAGAGTCCTTTGAAACACCCGATATCGGGAGCTCAGAGCGACGACCGTCGCTTACCTCGTCTTTCGATGAAGTGATCAGACTTACGTTGTCGGGGGTTTATATATGCTCGGAAGAAAACTTAAAATGGCTCTATCTCCGAAAGTATTCATCGTAGCGACATGCGGTTTGTTGCAAACGATTCGTCTCATTATTCTCTATCATATGACACCTGAACCCTTCTCATATGACCACTGGAAGTTGGTCCGTCAGCACATGTCCATGTAACATGCCACAAGTGAAAAAATTCCTAAGTGTGAGAGCTCCAGTGTGGTGAAAATTTTGAAAAATTTAAAACTTCCGAATTTCGAACTGGGACCTTTACCAAAACATTTTTCATGAAATTTCACTGACCCCCCCTCCCCCCCTCGTTCAGAGAAATTTGATGAAAAATGTTTTGGTGACGGTCCCAGGTCGAAATGCCACACTTTGGAAAATTTTCAAAATTTTGCCCATACAAAGTCACTCTGACACTTAGGATTTTTTCAGGTGAGCGAGCTCCGACCTAAAATCTTGTAACAGCTCTAACTTTTGAACGGCTGGTCCAATTGACTCGCGGCAAAAAATGTCGTCGAGCAGTTTTTTCTCCTCTTTCAAACGAGTAGCTGTAAGACAAAATCCGTCCACTTGAACCAAAGTTAGAAGATCGCTGTCGGGGGGGGGGGGTCAGCGAAATTTGATGAAAAATGTTTTGGTGACGGTCCCAGGTCGAAATGCCACACTTTGGAAAATTTTCAAAATTTTGCCCATACAAAGCCACTCTGACACTTAGGATTTTTTCAGGTGAGCTCCGACCTAAAATCTTAAATGGCGTCTCACATCTAAACGAAGACAGATATGAACAAGCCGATTCTTTCAGTGAATTTGTCTCACTCTTAGCTTTCAAACGAGCTATGGCACGACAAAATCCGTCCACTGGAAGCCAAGATCGAAGCGAGCTCTCCCGGGGGGGGGGGGAGGTCAGCGAAAATTTTTCTCTCCGATTGACTTGAAACTCACCATAGCGATGCAGAATTTCACGCTGAATCCGAATCTGGCCTCCGTTTTCACATCCGAGCACTGCTTCCACTCGAAACAGCCCATTTTCAACCCAACATTCATCAGATTGCACGAAAAACATCACACACTATAGCCTCAAGACAAAACCTGGCGGTCGCCCAAGACAACCACGACACTCTGTCGTTCCAGAGGGGGGGGACGTCAGACTCGAAGCACCACGGCGGCCGACCACGACACTCTGCCGTTCCAGAGGGGGGGGAGGTCAGACTCGAAGCACCACGACGGCCGACCACGAGACTCTGCCGTTCCAGAGGGGGGGGACGTCAGCGACGGCGGCCATCTTGCTCGGTCCAGTGGTGGAGTTTTGCTTACTACTCAGGGGTTCTCAACTCAAAAATTCGGCGGGCCACATTTCCTGGCATTTTTCTAATGAATATACTACCGGGCCAATCGACTGAATATATGACCAAAGAACCCCTGTATGCCTATTATATTGTTTATACATAGGTACCGTTATTAGTTAGAGTTGACTAGCGCCTATAGGCCTATTTATGTTTCATTAATAATCCTTCTGAAAAAAAATTTTTTTTTGTTTTGTGATGATTAAGTAGAGGTAGGGTATGGACCTATTGGCATAATTAGAAGGTACTATATAAGCTTACCTAGCTTATAGGATAGATCTGTAACTCTGTATACATGTATACTTTTACAAAACGCATGTGGTTTTGAAAATTTATTGCCAGTGAGAGTTTATCGTTTTTGTTGAAACCTAATGCGCATTCACAAAATATGCAACGCTTATAGATAAAGAGAGGGAGGGAGGCATACATTCATTGGATGAATGCTAACGTTTGGGAAATATTACATATTATGTATGCATGCGTACATGAATATAAACACTCCTTGTTTAAATTGAGAAGAATGATGATAATCCAATAATGATATTATAATTATAAATTGCAACAGAAAAATAGAAATGGCTTCATCCAAAACATCATAAATGTTATTAATTGTGTCAGTGAGAAACTTGTCCAGGCTTTGCTTTTGTCAACTTGACGAATCTTGGTTTCAAACCGGTTAATGCAAGACGCATCATGTTTTGAACATTTGCGTTAGTCAAGCGTGATCGATATTTGTTTTTTATGTAGTTGAGTGTAGAGAACGAAGACTCACAGTGGTAAGTTGATCCGAACATTGCAAGAAGCCTAAGTCCACATCGTCGAATATCTGCATGCTTCTCATCCTCAGGAATGTCAAACCACATATCAACCATAGTTGTTGCACCTCTATAACGCATTCTTGAACAACACCACTATTTCTCAGCGCAATCAATTGCAGCTCACCAACAGCTCCATTCACTCCAAATTTTTCGAATTGACCTGCACAGATTTCAACATTTGCTTCTACAGGATTTCTCATAAATCCTATCAAATGAATAAGGTCATTAAAATCTTGAAATCGATTGTCAAAATCGATTTGAACTTCAGCTATGTAAGTTTTTAACAATTGACATGTATGATCTGTTTGCTACGGCTGCAGCTTGCTTAACTCTTCTCTACAGAGCTTCTCATTGAATTGAGTGGGAGAAATAGCGCGCGCACATCACGTTTGTCGCCGTGCGCTACAAATTAGCTGTTCTTAAACTGATAGACAAGCTCAATTGACAAGCCGCCAAATATACGCATGTCTTGCTCACTCGTTTCATCGCGGGCCACCGCCAACAAGCTTGCGGGCCACAAAATGGCCCGCGGGCCACGTGTTGAGAACCCCTGATGTAGAGTGACGTCGTCGTCAGTCAGTCAATCTGAGACAGTACACTCAGCATTCATTGATGGTGCGTTACTCGCTCGCTATCAGTTCATTAAGAAAACTAAGCAACGCTGTCTGTGATATTTGGTGTTTGAAATGTGTTGTCACTCAGCCTGGCAATGACTGTTCAAGCAAGCCATTGACCACCTGCAGAAAAGGACAATGACAGCTTTCAGTAGACCGCGGTTTATGCTAGCTTACTATAAATTTGAGCAAATCCCGATATCCCGAGATAGGTTTTTGGGATTTGGTCAAAATCCCAAGATTTGGTCAAGGTTGCAAGCTCTAGTGAAAGATCTTATCTCACGCAAAAAATCAGTCAACTAGTCGTATGATGGATATTTCTTCTAATTCTTTCAAGAATTAAAGTGAAGTAATCTAACTACAAATGAACTACAATTAAGTCATATAAAGCTTACCATTGATTTTTATTGCTTTCCTTGATCTTGATGGTCCAAGCATCGCGACTGAAAAGACAGTTTCGAAAACGGAATTCCGCACTCTTGCCATTAGGAGAGAGACCTTGGATGTGTTCTTCTTCCCAACGGCATCATAATTGATAAGAAGGTCCAACGTTGCATTTGATTGATGAATTGACAAAGTTTCGAGATAGATGACAAGCATGCATTCCTGAATCCTCATCTACCTGCTTACAGGAATTTTTCCGATGTCTTCTGCATCGGTATTTCAGGGGTAGCAAATGACATACTTTGCTACCCCTACTCAAATTTAGGGGTAGCAGCTGCTACCCCTGCTACCCCGGTTCCGACGCCCCTGAAGATGATCCAATTGTTTCATCAGGCAAATATTTCCCATTGAATTTAGATTTCGCATCGATGCACCTGCTGACATCATTTCTAAAATCGACTGCAGCATGTTTAGAAACAAACGCAACCAATCTAAGAAGTGGAATACTTCTTGACTTGATAGTCGAATAGCATATAGATTTGTAATTAGACATTTCATCCAATACTCCCGAATAGTCTTTCCGCACTCAAGCATACTCGAAATACTCAATGCAATTCTTTCCTATTCCAACATTTTTCAGCGTTTCTTTTCAATTGAGAAAGTAATTAAATTTGTCGGCATTAAAAAGTAGCTTCGATGTGTCAATTATAGCAGCACCTGTAATGTCGATTGCGCGTAACTCATTATTTTACCTAGTTTCATCCCATTTTTGCTGGCACACACTCAACTTCTTGAAAGTAGCCTAAATTTTCGCGTCATGTCTCACTTGTTCACTTGTTTTTATCTGTTCTTGCTTTGAATGCAATACTTAAGTGCCTATCAACTGTTCTATATCATACTTATTAATTACGGAGATCTAGACATCAATTACATACATAATGTACTTAAAAGCATGCTTAGGAATATAATTCAAAAATACGTTATAAAATCATGCTTGAAAACAGCCTAAAATTCAGGTTTTACAGTCATTTTCATTGTTTATTATCAGATCATGATGCTCACCTTCAAAGGTGTGGTTTTTAGAACCATCCTTGAAAAAATTACACAAAGCGCGGATATAATTCCATATTTTAAGTATTGTTTCAAGATCATTTTTGAAATATTGTTTTATGTAAGACATTGTTTTACATGTCACATTTTTTCATTTGACAATGCAGCTATTCAATTGATGTTAGAAACCTGACTTTAATAGAAATTAAAAACCTTCCTTAGTTGAGTAAAACATGCGGTAATCTCTAGAAATTTCTAAAGCTAACAAAAAGGAAATTGCACAACTTGTTTTAAAACAATGCTTCGTAAAAAGTTGCAAATTCCAATTTCACTAGAAAAAATGATGCCAAGTAGTGATAGGAATAGTAATGAAGTTCGGTCATGTTTCGTGACTTTCTATAAAACTGCATCACTCGGGCAATTTATTTAGATTATTCTCGCTACACAAAAATATATACACATATGTGAATTATAGTACAAAATGTGTAAGAAAGTTCATATGCGAAAAGACTAACTAGGCAGAACTACTATCATCAACTCAATAGAAGTTTGTTTTACATATGCATTTAGCTTTCAGATCTTGCTGGCCTACTCGAACCTATGTTCAAGTATGAATAATACAATTCAAAAGCCGTACTATTTATAGGTCTTTATAAAAAGCTCCTAAATTTTCGCCGTCTCAGGCCGCAAAAGAGGATAGAAAGGAGTGCAACTTTGCAAATATAAATTTCAAAGTTTAGATATGAGTCAATAGGATAGAAGGGAATTATATAGATATAGAAAGATAAGTGCATTCTAGAATATCTTGATGAAACTATTGGTCATTATAGAATTAAAGGAATAGAAATTGTCGGTATTGCTCTTTTTCTTTTCTTGAGTTAATTTTCGGTTGGTACTTTTGTATTAGTTGTGCTTCCATAAGTCGTAGATTTTTGCAATCTTTTTCATATTTCAATATTTCAGTCTTAAAGTTGTTGGTGTCACAGTTCTTGAGATGTTTAAAGACAGACGATGCTTCTCGGGTAGCATGTTCTTTGATTCTCACATGGAGTGGTCGGATGGTACTACCAATATACAGTGCGTTCATAAAGTCACTGTGCACCTGTTCTGAACAACATTTTGTCAAAGCAAACGCTCGTAATAATTAATCATAGATATCTGGCATCTGCACAGAGCCATTTACATGTTTCAAGAGGCGCAGTTGACTGGTTTATGACATTCAACATAGTGACCAGCGAGTTGAATATCAGTCACTTCGAAGCACCCGAGAGCTTGACATTGCACTTCCAAGCTAAGTATGGTGTTGTCAATACAAGAGAGAATCTTCTTGGTCGAACATGTTTTCCGAGCCAATGGTGAATACACTGATGATGTGAAGAATGAGTTTTTGGAGAGATTTCCTACAACTGATTTGCCTCATCGAAACACTGTTAGGAATCTGATCAATAAGTTCAGAGAAACTGGCTCCGTGCACGATGCAACACGTTCAGGTCGACCAACAGTCTTAACTGAGCAGAAGGTCAATGTCATTTCCGAAGCTATGACTCATATCCCAAGCAAGTCGATGCGTCGCTTATCTCAAGAAGTGGGTCTATCTCTCGGGGCGGCTCATACTGCTGTGAGAAAGAACATAGGCCTATATCCATACCGCATCTCTTGCCAGCATGAATTGAAGGATGCCGATCATGATAGGCATCTTCAGTACTGCTTCTTTTTCAAAGAAAATCTGAATGGAAATGATGTACTCGATAAAACTTTCTTTTCTGATGAAGCTTGGTTTCATCTTTCAGGGTATGTCAGTAGCCAGAACTCCCGAATATGGTCTAGGGAAAACCCGCACGAATTTGTTGAGAAGCCATTACATTCTCTCAAAGTTGGCGTATGGTGCGCCATGTCAAGAAGGCGAATAGTTGGACCAATATTTTTTACCGAGACTGTTACAGCAGAAAGATATTGTCATGAAATCATTGCTTCGTTCGTCAACGAATTAACTGACGATGAAAAAACAACTGCTTACTTCCAACAAGATGGAGCAACTGCGCATACCGCCAATTCCTCACTTCGATGCTTGGGTGAAATATTCCAAACCAGAATAATCTCCAAAGGAATTTGGCCTCCAAGATCCCCGGACTTGAGTGTCTTGGACTTTTACTTGTGGGGAGCGGTAAAGCAGAAGGTCTACCGAAGCAAGCCACAAAATCTACATGAGTTAAGAGATAGCATCCGACAACAAATTGCCGCTATCAGTCTCGAAGAAATTCACCGAGTGTTTGAGAATATGAGACGTCGAATAGACCTCTGTATTCGTGAGCAAGGTGGACATTTTCAACAGTTTTTGTAAGATATAAATATATATTTTGTTATCACGTAGTAATTGATGTTTTTACAAAGGAACTTTACTATTCATAATGCCCTGGCAATCTATTTCT
This sequence comes from Prostheceraeus crozeri, assembly GCA_907163375.1. Lineage (NCBI taxonomy): Eukaryota > Metazoa > Platyhelminthes > Polycladida > Euryleptidae > Prostheceraeus > Prostheceraeus crozeri. The sequence goes on along the minus strand of CAJQUW010003362.1, from coordinate 86,283 downwards.
AAGCAACGAAATACTAAGCAGGGATTGAATTATTAGGTGCACAGTGACTTTATGAACGCACTGTACAAGTATTGGCATTGAAGATACATTAGTTTGTAAACAACATTTTTTCTAAAACACATTTTGTTGTTGTTGACAGGAAATGCAGATAATTGACAATTGGTTTCATAATTCGTTTTCTTTTTTATGGCATTCCTTAGAGTAATGTCTGATTTTTGTGCAAGTTCGACGTTGAGTTGTTCCGAATTAAGAATTTTCTTTATTTTTTTATTGGTAGTGTCGTTGATAAAAGGTACCTTCAAAAAGCATTTATCTTTGTTAGAAAATAGTTGAATCTTCTTTGTCTACTTCTGTTTTCTTTTTTCGTTTTATGGATGAAATTTTCCGGATACCCATTCAATTTCAATGGCCTACGTCATCGAATTGTTGAAGATGTCGTTGTTCTACGAGTGGATTAGTACATCGCTTGGATATACGTTCTCTTTCATTTCTTATGATTGCTGTTTTTGTTGAATTAGATATACTATTTGAATTAATGTTCGGAAAGATGCTCCTTTTCCACTCGTAAAATCCGCTAGACTTAATTGTCAGTTTGAGGGAGCTCAATTTCAAATTGCACATTTGGATTTTAATTGTTGAGGATTGTGTGGAGTTCTGTAGCGGTTTCTTTGTTCTTTGTGAACACAAAACAATCGTCTACACATCTTTTAAAAGAGAGTACGGCATGAATATTTTCCAAGTCTTGTCTTTCTATGCTGTCCATGAAAAGAATGACCATCAGACCAGATAAAGATTGGCAAACCTTTAGTTTGTTTGAATATTTGTTCTTCAAATGTAAAGCATGTATTCTTCAGGACAACTCGCAGCAATTCGAATAGTTGCATTCCTGTTAAGGTGCTGACTGATTGAATATTTTCTTTTACATTGAATATAATGGATTGCATCATCGATTGGAATGGAAGGATACATTGAAATTACGTCATAGCTGCATGGATAAGGGAATTCTGAAGTAAACGAGTTTTCGATGACTGCTTTCAATTCAAGGCTATTTTTGAGGTTGTCTGGCACAGTTGATAGTAGTGGCGTAAGAAGTTTGTTTAAAAGCCATGCGAGTTACTTTGTTGGTCCATCACAAGAAGATACTATTGGTCTGATTTTCAAAGATTCTGACTGTTTACGAGTCTTAATCAAGTGGTAAAATTTTGGCAAAGTTAAATTATGTGTTATGTAGCCTGTTGTAATGGACGGAGGAATACACAATTTGCTTTTGCGATGTTTTTCCATACTGCATTTAATTTGTTTTCAATTGTATTAGTAGTGATGTGATTGATTTTCAAATATGCGTGGTCATCGAAAAGATTCGTAAATCCTGCTTCAATATATGATTTCGTTTCAATTGCACAAGATTCTGACCCTTTATCAATTGGCAGGAAGATAAGATTCTTGTCTTGTAAATTACGCAGAGTTTGTTTTCGGAGCTTGGTAGATTAGAATATCGTGCTTTGCCTTTTATGTGTTCGAGAATCACTCTTATTTCGTGGTAAGCTCTGTTCTATCCTTGCTCCTCGAGTTCGGGATTGAGGTCCGGCATTCGTAGGCGTGTGTGCCATGGATACTTAGGAATAGGAGGAGAAGCAACTTGTTCATTGTCTTCAGCACTTAGAGTAATTTGCTATCTTATTTGGAAAGCAAGGCGACTGAAATTCACATTGAATTTTTCAATTGCCTTGTTATTGATAACTGGTGCCATGTTCCAAATCTGTGTTCAAGTGTTCAATTGTGCACGCATCAATCATTTTCTATGAAAGATGCGAAGTTATAGAGATCTTATTATAACTTCTATCAATTACAGGAACTTTTTTTGATTGAACATAATTCACTTTATTAATATGATAATCCTAATTATGATTATTATATGCATTTCATATATTTTATTAATATATTATCAATATTCTATTATTCGTTCATAAGAATATGCTTCCATTCAAATTAAGAGACAGAAGGGCAATTAAGGCTATACGTTTGACGACAAAGCTTTTCCGGTATCATTCGCGCCCTTTTCAATTTCACCAGAAGTTGGAATGAAAGACTAAGATAAAAATTACAAATAAAGTGGTAGTCAGTATTAATGACGACTTTAATGAAGCTTCAATTGCCTTTTGCCTGTAAATGGGTTATTAAAATGCGTTTTTGGATTAGCTGTGTCACATGGCATGATATTAAAGAAATTTCTTATTTTACAAGTAATAATATTACATACACCATATACACCATTCAACTACTTGACCACATGCTTGAAAATTCTTTATATCAGGGCCAGGGGGGCTAGGTTAATTTTTTTTTTTTGTTAAACCGATTATATTTATTTTTTTTTAAATAAAAATCGTTAATTCGTTAAAAATCGGTTAAAGGAGAGATTCCGGTATTTATTTTAGTGTCAAGGTATATCAAAAACTACGGACCTTGCCTTTTTGGACCTAATTCCCTCCATCCATTTTGCAGTGATTTTATTTGCTTGTGATCATGACTTCATCACGTTTATGATATAGTTTCAATTGATAAAATGTTGTGGTTGCTGCTACGACTATTCAAAAGTTCGATACTCTGAAGTTTAAAACCCATATCATTAACATCTGACTGCTGAATTGATAATGTGGTGGTTACGTCAACTGGATCATCGATTACTTCAGGGATCGCTTGCAATTCATTGTATGAACGATGATTGTAGCTGTAAAGGACGGTTGTCATTCCTTCCAAAAAACGCCTATTATTATTTCATTTTTATTACTCGCTATCTTTCAATCGTTAGCGTACTAGTTTTGGTTTCTACTATTTCTACTAGTATAATAGTCAGTGCTTCTGTATGAATCCTGCTTAGTAAATCTATCTATCCTATTGTCCACTTGATAAGTAAGCTTACATCTCCAAATTTACGAATGTTATTTCCAAAGTGGTTGTTTCAATAGAAACCGATTTTGCAAGTGACACCTACGGCTACATGTAGGCCCTATATTCTTTGCCAACTCAATTCATAGTGAGTTAGTTTTTATTGGCATATATAGCCTATGCGATGTTGTCTGTGTGTTATTATAGCTAACTTATCCTATTCACCACTTTTTAGGTTAAAACTACAAATGGTATAAGACTTTCCGCAGTTAAATAGGTCACTCTATGCATAGGCCCACTATAAGTATTAAATGGACTGATGTTACTTAGATTACATCAAATTGAAAATATAAATGTCAACATAATCTTATTGTACATCAACCTAATAAAATTGTTGAAATATACTGACCATGTGTACGTATTGTAGTTCCTTGCGAATCATTCAGTCATCACTGCCGTTGTTTTATATCTTTAACCCTTAACTGGTGTGGTGGGGTAAAATGTTACCCCAAGCATATTATTCATCAGCTTTACTGTATTAAAAGTTATGTATGGAACCTGATAATCTGTGACTTCTTTTGTCTATTATTAGGCCACCTTTTGACAATGTTCGATTTTGGCTGCTGTTTCATTCATGGGAAGAGATAGAGTGTGTTAGTGTGTTGTCTACTAACGTCTACAGTATCGACCTGCCTTGATGCAAACTGCTTGGCGCGTATGCCAGTGTGCAGCCGAGGATGTGTGCATGAATGAGCGTGCGCTTATCTCACAATACCTTTTTATGAATAGGGGTGCATCAATCAAAAGCGCTTGTGAATGAAGTCGCGCAATGAATGCATGATTTGTCACCTCTTTCATTATTCTATTTGACTTTGGTCGCACGTACTTACGAGAAGAAGACATGTCTACTCGCCGCCATCTAACTACAGCGCAGGTGTTAGCTTTGATTGACAATTGGAGCGAAGACAACGAGCCTTCTGAACCGAACGCAAACGACACATCGGATGAATCGGAGCATGACGATCATGACTCCGAGTCTGAGCAGTCTGTCGAGTCATCTGCCTCAAGTGATGATGATGAATATGACGGTTCCCCTTCCACGTTTCTCGGAAAAGGAGAACCACATTTCGTTTGGAATCGAAGGCCCCCACGTACTGGACGAACTCGCAGCCACAACATTTTGACTCAAGCTTCCGGGCCAACGGGTGCAGCACGCAGACGAGGAATGACGTTTCAAGAGGCATTCAATTGTATCTTTGATGACTCAATGATTGACCTTATTGTTCTATATACCAACGAATATATTGCCTCGCTACAACCACAATTTGCTCAAAAAAGCAATTGTCGCTTTACTGAAAAGGAAGAGATTCAGGCATACATCGGTTGCTTGTACATCACAGGTGTTCTTCGCTCAAATCATTTATCGTTTGAAGACATTTGGGCGTCAGATGGTACAGGATGTGATTTGATCCGTGCCATTATGTCTTGTCAACGATTTCTCTTCTTGAGCCGCGTTTTACGATTTGATTCGAGAACTGATCGAGCGTGGCGACGTGAAACTGACAAAATGACAGCAATAAGGGACCTTTTTTGGGAAATTTGTAGCGAACTGTACATCAAGTTACTCCCCATCAGAAGTTCTCACTATCGATGAATCAGTTCTACCCTTTCGCGGGAGATGCTCGTTTCGTGTATATTTTGGCTCAGCAAAACCAAAGAGTTATGGTATAAAAGCATATTGCATGACCGATTCCACCACGTTCTACGCGTTGAACATGGAAATTTACCTTGGCGCACAAGGTGGCCGAAATTCTGTTGATAATTCTCCTGCAGCTGTGGTTATGCGGCTAATTCAGCCTGTATCCGGCTCCGGTAGAAATATTACGACTGATAATTGGTACACGAGTGTTCCGTTGGCGCTTTCCTTGAAGCGGAATCACCGCCTGACCTTGGTTGGCACGATTAGAAAGAACCGAAAAGAAGTTCCTCAGGAATTCATAAGAACGCAGCAACGTGAATTGTATTCCACCATGTTTGGCTTCACGGATGATTTGACTATTTTGTCTTACAAAGCGAAATCAAACAAAGTTGTAACTGCCATTTCATCCATGCACCACGACGCGACAATCAATCTTGAAAGTGGAGAAAAAAGAAAACCAGAAATAATTACATTTTACAGCAGCACCAAAGGAGGGGTTGACACCCATGACCAATTGGTAGCGACGTACAGTGTTGCCAGACGAACGAGACGATGGCCAATGGTTATTTTTTACGCTGTTTTGAATACTGCTGGAATAAATGCGTTTGTTCTCTACAAATCCAATAATGCAACAGCACTGTGTCGGAGGAAGTTTCTACTGGAGTTGTGAAGGAACCTAGCTCAGCAACATCTCACTACTCGCCAGGCCTCCAAGACTATTCCGAGAGAACTTCATTCACTTATTCATCGAGTCACCGGAATAGATGCCCCTGATGTTGCCGAGCGGAATGCATCATCACAACGAGATGTTGGTGCGAGTGGTCGCTGCTTCATGTGTCCCAGAAATAGAGACAGAAAAACAAGAGCGACCTGCAATCGGTGCAACAAGTTTGTTTGCAAAGACCACCAGAATGTGATCTGCGATCTTTGCTATCGTTGACAACTCCTCGTTTTCATATATGTCCTCTTTTGATTGACCATTGCTGGACCCAGCATTTATTATGCTTCTTTCTTACTACTACGTCCGTACATTTGGTCTAATGTGTACAATTTTCAAATAAAGTTTTCCAAATAACATGGCGTGTTGCGATTTTTATATTCTACGTATTAAATTGGTCTCATAGGAGATGCATACTACTCATAATTTTTGACCAAAAGTTATAAATGCATGTATACATTATTGGTTTTGCTAAAATTAAGTAATAATACAAACAACAACGAACTCGTTTGAAAATAAACAAATCTTGAAGCGATTAAATGGTCAAGGAAAATATTACCCCACCACACTAGTAGCGTAGGAATTTTCACCACACTAGTTAAGGGTTAAGTTCTACTTTACCAGGTCTATTGTCTCAATGAAACCAGTTTATAAACCATGTGCGAATATTAACTTTAGTTAATAGCATAAATACTATTGAAAACAAAAACAAATGTAATTGTAAACTGTGCAAGGATATTGGACCTAAATATACGTGTAGCGATAAATACATTGTCTATAATTTTGAATGTAAAATTTGTCATAAAAATTACATTGGTCAAACTTGGCGACCTTTAAAGTTACGGCATGATGAACACAGACGTAGTTTGAACTGTCAAGATCGTAAAAGTGCACTATCTGAACATAGTTTGACTGACCATGCCGATAGAATGATGAACATGGATAATTTCCAGCTTTCTGTCCTAAATAAACAAAAGAATTCGATACAAACTAAAATGGCCGAAGCACGCTTCATAGTGTTGAACAAGCCACAAATCAACCGCAAGCATGAATTGATCTAACGAGTCGTCACTGCCTAATCATTTTTTATATTTAAGCCAACTGTCTGTTTATTTACTTACCCCCTTGATACTGTCCACCGTGACGAAACGCGTCGGGGAACTTTATTTATTTTTAAGAAATAAAAAAATCGTCTAAATTGTGGGAGAGATATATTTTTGCTTACATCGTGGAAAATTGAATAATTAACCTCCCGTATAAGACAACAAAAGATCATGTGCGAATAACTATTTTATTGATTATTTTATTTTATCTATTAATTCCAGATAAGAAGTTCTGGAAATGCATGGAAATTAAGCTACATGCAATGCACAAGAACGGCACATAAATCGCACGCATTTTGACTTAGATGCACCTGCCAACGTTTGTATCATTGGGTTAGAATCAGTCACATGAGTAAATCGAAGGTTTTAATTGGTTCTTCATGCCCCAACTTAGTTCCCCCGGATGTGCCGCGACCTTGAGTCAATTTCCATTCTAGCGAACTTCAGATAAACAGTTTATTTCTATGCCAGTATCAAAAGGATGCTCGTACTATAGCATGACTTTACCGCCAAACCAATGCTGCACTAATGGTTGACGTAGCATGATGAAAGTTGATAGCTATGCTTCAGTTATCCTTACTCCCTAGATGCTGCAGTTAAGATGACGTCTGCTGAAATGCTGTATTTCGATTGGTGGAGATAAGCAGAAAACCCGATACCACTAACCAATGGATAAAAACAATGGACTACAGATCAATCCACAGTAACGTGACGTGTAGGGAAGCAACACGACTAAAGGATTGCGAATTGTAATGAATGAGTTTGAATGGATTGTGGATGAGGATGAATGAGCAACCACTGCTCCATGAAACCAGTGTAAAATCTTTAGTTCAATCGGATTTCATCATACACGTAGTGTAGTACACGTTAAATCTAATGAAACGTCATAACCGATTTTAACCGGTTAAGAGAAAGTGTAACCGGTTAAGAGAGAGTGTAACCGGTTAACCGGTTAACCGGTTAACCGATCCTAGCCCTGATCAGGGCGCATTTCAAAAAAATCAAGCGAACAATTGTTCAAGTCAGATATGAGTTATCATTTGCTCCTGCACCTGTTTATAACACTTTTCAAAATCATTTCATTTAATTTTTGCAGCATTAATTGAATTTTTGCTGCATTCTTTATTGAAGCTGCTTAATCTTCTTTTTCAAAAGTTACTAATAGCATATCAATTTATATTAATTATATTATATTGGTTATTAATTTGTATTACGCAAAATTGGCTTCATTTTACGTATTTTCATAATTTTCATATTTTAGATGAAGTATTAGACTTTAACATTGCGATTGGATATTGAATCGTTTAATGGCATCTATCTGGATGAAACAATACTTGAAATAAGTTGTTTCGTAAGCTAAAATTGACCACCAGAACCAGAATCTTCTTTCTGTCCATCTATTCTTTTATATTCCTCAGAGGTGGTCTCGCACAATCAGACGCACAGAAAATTGCTCTTACCTATCATTTTGTATATCTACGCCTTTTTCGTGAATATCGGTTGCCAGCTGCAAAGAGAAGAGGTTATTCAAGCTATGAAATTGATTGGCAATTATCGGCAAACGTGTGTGACATGAGGAAAATTTCACCTGTTTTTTAACTTTTAAGTCAACTAAGTTTTATATCTGCAAACAAAGCTTCTTTGAATGACCTCATACCTGTTCTAGATGGAATATGATGTGATAAAATGGAATTTTAGACTCCATGTACATTGGTCAAATAATTCAGTTGACTCTAAACACTAGCAAACTTTATACTAGACTCGCTTGGCTAATTTGCGCACCAAAATTCTGCACAACAGTAAATGACGAATTTGTGGCCATTCTTTAGCTATCCTTAGAGAAATTTTTCCGACTTCCAAATAGAACATTTCGCTACTCAAAAATCGCTCAAAAGTGAATAGCGGGCCATAGCTGCAGTTGTGTTTGAATTAACATGAACAACCTAAATTTGATATTTAAAGCGTCAGTGATTCACGTCTGATTTTCAATTTAACCTATAATTACAGTCATTGTATTTGATAATTACTTTAACATAATGTAGCAGTACTGTAGCTAAATGAAAATGCATAAGTACTATCTGAATTAGAACCGTGTGTACCATGAATCAGGAGCTATATAAATATTGCAATGGTTTAGTTAGAATTGGTTGAATTCTTCGGTGAATACGTTTTAAAAAAATAATGAAATAATTGAAAATTTTTTCTTTTAAAGATCTAAGTGCATTTCTGTGCACCAAAAGAAGCCCAATCATGATGGCAATTCAAAGAAATATGACACTGATAATTCAAAATATTGAATTCTACATTTTGTAGCCTATATGACAGGGGTCTCCAAAGTACGGCCCGCGGGCCGGATCCGGCCCGGGAGGGGTTTTAATCCGGCCCGCCGAGCTCTCCTTGAAAATTAGAAAACAAATGTCAAAAGACAGGCCTTGCCGAAATCATACAAAAACAAATATACTTTATAACCCTTTTAACTTTGCTTGTTATTGGAACCACTCATTTTGAACCTCAGTTGGACAAAATTTTGTCAGAAATGAAACAATTTCATATTTCCCCTATTGATCGAAGTTAAAAAACATGTTAAATGTTGCTGATATTATATGCATTGTAATTATGTACTGAATAAATAACATTTTTTAATTATTAATTCACTGTTTATTTACATTGCATGTATTTTTGGTAAAATAAATAATTTAGAACCTTGGCCCGCGAAGCTTTAAAAATTCAGCAATGTGGCCCTCCGCTGGAAAACTTTGGAGACCCCTGCTATATGATGATGAAGACTGTCAATTCACGCATCCAAAAATCAAATCTAAACATACAATTACACGAAAAGTGTCTGATTTTCAATGTCACCCTTTATCTGCATCATGAATAAAATAATGCGTGGAACAATGATCCCTTCACTACAATCTTAAAATCGATCTGCAAGGTGACAATTTAGCCACATTGACTCATTTTACTTTGAACACATTGAATACATCCCGTTTTACTAACTCAGATAAGAAGCATAAAGCAGTGAGTGACTTAAATTTAAAGTCGATTTGTCAGATCATCATCAATTGAGATGCATTGATCCATTTAATGTTGAACTCATTGAAGACATAGTATATTCTTAATTCAGACACTTTACTGGCCTCATTGACTGATCGCATGAAAACGTAATTGTTAAATTGCTAGAATACCCTTGATAAATATCTTTAAAATGCTCCATTCCTAAATGCAAATTGTTCTGACCTTGTCTTCGGATCAAATTTCTGATCGGATCTATTGAATAATTGATCAATTTTTCAGAGCAGCTCTTTGTTCTATGCATGAAAGGCCATCGGTTTCCTTTTGATAAGATGAAATACTGACGATCCTTAGCATGCCATGCGAATATATGTTATAATTATTTGACGTGGCATTTTTGACATATATTGCTAACGAACGCATCATCAATTGTACTGAGGTTCATTGGAAGTCATTGCTTTTTTAATTCCATTTCAAGCATGAAAAACATTGCTTACCTTGAAAGAATGTTTCCTGGTTGATTACATCTGCATTGAGGAAAACGCAAATCTAATTATGCGATACCATTTAACAATTTAAATCCACAGTGATTTTCATTATAATTTGTTTAGATGAAAATCAAAAGTTAGGTAGATATACACGTACATAGCAATCATTTTGAAACTGCATTTCGTGAAAAAGTTAACCTTAAGGAGTACTGTTCACATGACACAAGATAAATAATCACATGACTTACAAAATGACAATTAAATAGAAATTATGTTCTGTCCAACGCTGCATTTCGAGCACAGACGGTGAAGAAGGATATCTATTCGGACAGCTTCAATGATTACGAGGTCTAACTTCAGTTGCTTCCTCCGAACGATCATTTTGTATTTGGTTATATTGAAAGCTCCAGCTGCCGAATCACATGTCCATGATGGCCAATTAGTCATTAGCCACGTTACCAGTTCCCCTGTGCCATAGTTTGAGTAGTGTGTATAGGTCTGCCAGTTGGTGCTTTAGATTGTTTTGATTGAACGTTAAATTCAGCTTTTTATGTATGAAAAATAAACTACAAGAAACTTTTTATGTAGGTACACAAGTTACAAGAACTTCATCACCAATGTCACTCTGCCACATTCAATTAATTGCAAAATAAAACTATTCTAACCAAAGTTTAATTTGGATTAGATGGCAAATGCAAATGATATACTGCATATACGTAATATGTCATATATATATATATATATATATATATATATATATATATATATATATATATATATACATATTAATCATAAAAATAAAATTCGCCTTTGTCCGATTAGTTTAAAATAATTAAAATAGACAAGGCCAATAAAAAAGATGCTATTTCTGATGATATTTCGATTGACTCTTTATCAAATCAGATGGAAAAGAATTATATATATAATAATAATTATATACAGTATGTAATGCGTATCTGAAGCATTAGTGTATTGTAGCATTGCAACAAAGTCACTGAACCATGCTAATGAGGGAAAGGTACTTATGAGATGCTTTTGCAATAGGCTGAAATTTTCATTTAGCATCACATTCTTTTAATGAGAAGACGATGTGTAAAACTAAATTCATAAAATTCACAACTTCATTGTTCAAGCCACAGGCAGCAAATAATCTTCTCATTACGAGTTGCAATGTGAGCCAATGCAAAAACAGCTCTTGTGAAACATTTTCACCACTTGTTATTGCATCTAATGTTCGACTGCTCGAATGTGCGCACTCAAAAGCGCTTAAAGTAAAGTGCACTGCGCATTTCATTTAGAATTTAGCTTTTGCACATTTCTCTTAAACTTGAAAGATTAAAAATGATGTTCTATGCTCAACTGTGAAACATCATGAATATTATATCACTTGATTTCCTCAACAAATGAAATGCATTGATTTTAAACTTCATCCTATTCATTTTCCGAAAGAAAATCTCAAACTTAATTCCAATTTGATTTCAGACATAGAGATTTCAGAGGCACATTTAGATGTGTTCAGGACACCGAGAAATGGACATTGTTGAATGAAGTCGGATAATTGAGTTTAGTAAATTGATAATAAATCATGCAGCTTTTCCTCCATCCGTAATATTGCTGTATCATAAAAATGTGAAAGCAGGAAGTTCGCCATCATCTACGTGATGTCGCTAGTCAAAGACATAAGAACCATTCTGACATAGTTTCATTATTTCATATTCTGAGTCTGGATAGCGACGCCAGATATCTACGTGTAGATGTAATTTATCATGAGATGCTGATCAGATGTTTGGCAAGAGGACGTTGTCTACTCTTGATTTTGAATTTCTACTCCTTTTTTGTCATGCTCTTTGGAGCATAAATAACACGACATTGAAGAACTCTTTTCTTTCTTTTTACGGCCGCTGGTTTATACTCCGTTACATAAAATGCATTATTTAATTTAGTTATCTGAGATCCCAAACGGTGATTGATTATTTATTTTCTTCAAAACCTTTTGATTTTGTCAAATTAGCATCTGTGATTTGATGTTAAGATCCTGATTTATTGATTCAATCCATTTGACGATTAATGTATTTAGCAAAATAGCTAGTTGGATATTCTGTCATGAAATGTACAAAAATTGAAGTTCTACGTGTCAAAAGTATCATCATTAACGTTTTGAAATTTTTGACATGATAACTCAACGAGACTCTTGAGCTCAGATTATAATTCTACGTTTCACTAGTGCACTGTGAACTATGCTTCTAGAGCACGTTCATTTCGATAAATGTTCAAGTATATTTTTACTATCGTTTTTGCAGTCTGCTTATTATTTTTGATATAGAATTATTCTTCACTTGTCGAATAGCTAGGGTTTTTATGTACATGTACAATGTAGAATGTTTCGGCGGCCGGCTTTGGTGATAGAAGTTTTGTTTTGAAAACGTTATAAAGCACCACACACAATGATATGTGAATTGAATTGAATGATCTTGAATTTGTCGAAGTCATTTAGTTGACTTGTGAAGGTCACGTCTTCAGAACAACTAAAGGTATTATGGAAAAATCGAGTGTTATCGACAGTTTAATGGTTTTCGTACTCTCACTGTTGTATTTCTTAGTTTTTATGAGCTATGACTTCCAAATAATCTCTTCTTGCTCGAATGTACTAATAATCCATTGATCTAATTTATGATTCTAGGTGAAAGCAATGTGTGTACACTATAATGATGTGTCAAAATCTGCCAAGAATAAAACACTAGAGCTAGAGATACTGCATATTATGTAAAACGAAACTAAATATCGATTGATTTTCTGAAACCTGAAGATGCCATCATCTTCAAAAACGAAGAAGATTTCCGCACATTTTTCGTGTATGTAGCGCAAGCTTGTAACGCAACTGAATGTGATGAACGCTCACCTTTTCAGACATTCAAAATCAAATTTCATTTCGTATTATACATAATATCACTTGCTTTTTGCATTTGGCATCTTCTAGCATTCCTTTAAGAGACTCTCGATGTCACCCTACAATGTGTCAATGTTGTGCAAATGTCATTATACACTGTAAACTGTACGATACCAAAGCTACTTACAAAGTCGATGTACAAAACGAGGAAATTAAAATGTACGAAAACCATCTTGTTCCAGTAAATTCGCTACTAAAACGACTTGCTTTCATATTGGATAATCCAATACTGTCGGCATTACCCGACTTCACCCAATCATGGGTGACAATTATAGCCTTTTTTAGCGGACTTACTTCCATGAAAAAAGTTATTAAAACTTGACTGCAACCTACTATACAAATAATCATTAACTAATCGATAAAGTTTCTTCCATCTATCGCTAATCCAGAGCTAATAGCTGTATTCGCATACTTTATTTCACATTCATCTACGTTCGGAAGATTTTTGTTATTCATTTCCCTACGCATGCGTGTGGAATGAGTGAACTTTGTGCGCTTGGTAAGTTGGCACGATGAAAACAATTATTAAATTACATTTTGTATAACATTTTGTATTCACAATGGAAATCATAGAAATAGGCAGCCATAAAATCGAAGAAGCAAAAAATCAAACTCGTTCGAGAAAAAAAAATTGCAGACGAATGTTTGGTGTGCAATTCTAACTATGAACTTGAACTGAACGCCAAGAATGTAAAAGAGTGGAGGTCGAAGTAACAGGAAGATATAGGAAGATTGGAGGACGTGGACATAGTTGTATGTTCTATGCTTGGTTCTATGTAGTATGTACACATGGCAACGTAAAACGAGAATTCTCAATGAAAAAACAATAACAGAAATAATAGTTAACGTCGATAATTGCAAGTGGATGCGTGAGTTCTTAATTCACACAGGTGCAATAAGAATTCGCATAAAATACCACACATCGAAGAATTTATGATAAACATAGTCTACACTATACATGTAGCAAGGCATTAGAAGAATCAGCCAACATGAAGGATAGAAAAATTTAAATGCAATTTGCGGGAACTTGAGCAGCGTTGATCTTCTTTTTCACTTGGTCACTTTTTTGGCCGGCGTGGGGTTGTGCCAAAATTGGGTTAATGAGCAGTCCGGAATGAGGCTGAAGTCAGCAATTAAGTTTGGATCCAAGAGGGTCTAAAATAAGTCCCAAACGAGTGCTAGAATTTTGACGCTTTTTGAAAGTAGAAATGATTTTTCTGTAGATGATTAGCAACTTCATCGCAATTTAAAAGACAAATTATGTAACGCGCAGGGTTCTCAATTCTATAATACTAGTCGCTGCTGTTTTACACATACTCTTATTGAAGAGCCCTTCTGCATCATCTCCTTCTGGAATATCAGCCCGTGCTTGGCCTGATACTCAAAAATGAAAACACATCATTGTCATTACACACCCATGAAACAATCATTTATTTTTACAGGGCACCCTAACAATTTTCAGTTTTGCGACGTCTATTGAAGACGAGTATGAATTCAGTGGTTAATTCTAGATTAAAGCAAGCTCTCTCTCTCTCTCAGCCTATTTTTGTTCATAGAAATATTGCAATAATTTGATCGCTACTGTATATACGTGTATATGTTTGTATATGCTGTATATATAATATTTGTGATGTTATCAATAAATTTATGATATCTTATATTACCTGGGTTGCTGTAATTATTAACAATAATGTAAACAAGCGTGATTTTCCGAAGAATGGCTGCGTGAGTTTGAACAAGCAAGTTTGCGACAATATCTTTCGGAACGTGAGGAAATCAATTAATTTTATTTTCAACCGCTCCTAAAAAAATGAATCGGATATTGAATGCTTTGGTAGGGATTTTTTACTTACTTGATCCGCTGCTTGTTGAATACATTTATCGAAGTTCAACTTTCTCAAACGAAAATAGTCCAAGGCTTCCACCACATCTTGTTGCTGAGCATGCAACTCCGTACAGAACTGATCTGCAAGATCGTCTAAATCACCGACTCCGCCATCCTGAAATTGTCATTCAACGAATTCACTCTTTCATTCAAATAATTATTCAAATGATTCGTAAGGAAAATTTTAATTATCTGTTATCATATGCGAAACAAAATTAGAATTAATTCAATAACAAAATATAGGCCTTTTGTGAGAAAGAGGCCAAGCCTTAAGTTTCTATAAAGCGATTCTTTCACATAAAGCAAATGAGACCCCAAGCAACTTCGGAACAGCATATCTAAAATGACAAAATCATCAGGAAAAACTGGTGGATCCAAAGTTAATCATTAATACGGAATGGAAGGAATAGTATGCCAAACACGATATGGATGTGGAGTAGGAGTCTTACCTTTTTGAACTTAGTCGGAATCCTAAGTGTATCGATAAACTGCATTCAGAGGAAATATTACGAACATTGATTAAATTGATGTCTTAAGTGTGTTGCATTTGTGACTTCTTACAGTAGTAGAATGCATCATCAAAACGAAATTTACATAATGTCCGATCATATTGCATGACTCAAATTATAGTGTACAAAGTGACTATCTTCAATGATACATTTTCCTTATATTATAAGAATACATTTATTATATATTAAATTATTATAATATATATATATATATATGTAAAAATTTTAGTATGTAAATTAAAAAAATAGTAGTATTTTAGTATGTAAATTTTTTAGTATCACAGTATTTGGTGAAGTATATACAGAAATGTTTCTGCCCGCAAAAAATCAAAACAGCAATTTAGAACTAGCGCTTTCAATTTATCTTCAGGTGCTTAATTAACTCTGATAACTTAATTAAGCATATATATATATATATATAGTAAAATAAGATGAGAACTCAAAGAAAAACTCCAGATTTGTAAGCACAAGCGCTTTCTTATCTTCAGGTGCTTCGCTGAACAAGGAACAATATCAATATATATATATATATATATATATATATATATATATATATATATGTATATATAATAAATGATTAACCCAAATCAAAACAATCTAACTGTTTCCCTACCGGTATCGTCTCTTCTCGAGACTTTTCAAGGGAATAATGATTTATTTAAAAATAAGGTTACATCATAATAGAAATCTACAAAAATATCAACTTATTACATGGCTACATTTGAGCATAGAGATTAAACGAAAAATAATTCAAGTATCAGAATTAAGGTCTGGCTTAAGCATAGCGATGAAATATTTTTCTTTTTTCTCCCTAGCAATCCTATTGCTACTTGGTGGCATCTGGTAAAAGGGAGCCGCTCTGAACTTAATTTCGAGATCATTGGCGCAATTTGCAATGTGTTTGCTTACTGTTAGTACGGCATAATGTCTGTTGTTGATATGTTGCCGGTGTACGGTTAATCTGTTTCTAAACATGTCACCGGATTGACCAATATAATGTTTATTACAACCGTTACAGAATAGAGCGTAAATAATGTTATGGGAAAGGCAATTCAAATTTTGTTTGATTTTAAACGTTTTCATTTTACCACTTTTGAAATTAATTGTTTCACCTTCTATGATAATGGAACAGCAGCTACATCGCTTATCACCACATTTCGTTATTCCTTTAATTGTTTTCCGATTTCTAACATTAAGTATATTAAGTAGAGATGGAGGTTGCTTATGAGATTCTTTGAAGTTATAATCCATGAATCGGCTTGACAATTTTAAGCTCTCAGTTGCTGGTTTAATAACTTTGTTGTATATGTCGGGATTGTTTTTGTACAACGAGTAGTAAAATATATCGTTTTCTTTGTGTTTTTTTCAGTGTTTTCTTGCGTTCTTGTTTCCAGTTTAGAGAGATGATTTTCTGCTTTTTTAAAAGCATTGTCAATTAATGTTAAAGGATATTTTAGCTTTATCAAATTAGTTTTCAGTTTGTGTAATTGAACTTCTTTGGCCTTATCATTAGAGACAATCATATGTATACGAGGAGCTAAAGTGAAAGGGATATTTCTCAACGTGCGTATTGGATGGCTTGAATAGAAGGGAACGTATAAGTAGTTGTTCGTCTTTTTGTAATAGATATCCGTTTCTATACTATTTTCATTCTTGTATACTTTAACATCTAGAAAATTTAATTCTTTATCGTTAAATTCTTCGCAAATAAGTGCGATAGCATTATTTCGATATGCTTCAAAATATGAAAATTTCCGCTGTTGGAGCTTTTTGCTCCAGTCCAATTTTGGAGGCACCATTTTTTGGATACCTCACTGGTAAAGACTGTCATTTTATCCTTGATATTCTCCCTTAAGTTCGTAAGTCCCGTTTGTAAATTATCACATAGTTTAGATTGCAAATTATTTGATAATTCAGATTTAAGGGAATTCAATACATAACTCATCTGATGTATAACAGTTGTCAGTCCTTCTATTTTATCATTCAAGTTGGTGATTTCTCCATTAATTTCATCTAAGTCATCTTTTGTTAAAGATCGTGTTGACAGGGTTTCCATTCTTGCAGAGATATAATAAATAAATAATAGAATCATTTTTATTTATCATATTTTTATTTTAATCATTATTAATCATTTTTTTAATATCATAGGCCTATTCATGCATTTTTATATGTCTATATGTTCATGTATATAGCATATATGTTATATTACAAAAATGTAACTTGAAAGTATACTTAAATATAAGCTTCATAAATCTAGTCATGATATTAACTTTTCAGCGTCTATTCAAATCCTTTATGCCATCAGATGTTAAACATTAAACTCACGCCTTAATGAAAATTGATGATATTGACAGTGAGAAGCCGTAAGTTTTCTGATAGGTTTATTAGCAGCAAACATGTTTCAGTAGGCAAGCTACCATCATCAGTGACAATGGTCAATAAACAAGGATGCAATATATACAGTGCGAATGAGACAAGAAAAATCAATATAGGAAAAGCGGCTGTGATTGGCTGCGGTTATTCATTAGGTACTGTGAATGAAGGAATGATTTTATGTAGGGGAAAGTTCGCAATAACGAGCCGCAAAGATAAAACGAGCCACCTCAGAATTCAGCACTTTCCACGAACATCCAATTAGCCGTTAGTGTTCTCTGACTCAGTCGTGTGTCGGATCACGTGAGCTTTCATTCTCATTCGTTTAAGGTCGAGCGTCAGACAGGAAAAGTCATTTCCCACCATCTTGGTTGTGAAAGTAAGTCATCAAGGAATGTGTGTTTGCTAACGTATCAGTGTATGCAGACCGAAGTAAAGCATTTACATACCAAGTATAGGGCTCTAGTAGTCATGTAATTGTTCATACCTCTAATGAAATGTGCAATTCCCCAACACTAGGAGGCATTTTTCAAATTGTACTGCAAATGATCATAATGAGCCAGGTGGCTCATTATATCATGCCCATCATATCAGGCGTGGCTCATTATGTCATACCAGTGCAAAGTTTATACATGTTCAAAGTTTACACACAGTACTTTATGAGACTCGTAGGCCTGCATGCAATTATTAGAACAGAAAAATAGTTCCTATTCACGTACAGGTAATACTTTGGCATCATACATGAAAGTATTATATATTAGGCCTCAGGTTAACAACTTATCGTAACTTGTAAAATAACCATCGTGTTATCCGAAGTTTTTACCGAAGGCCTACATCCTTGTAGGACAACTAGGTATTGTGTAGAAGTCTACATGTACTTAACCTATAGGCCTAGACTATACACCTTGGCTCAACACTATATATTTATGCATTACATATTATGAGGGCTATAACTAGACTACGTTCACCATATACATTTTTAAATCAGAATTGATTTAGGCCTAATGTTTATTTGTTAGTTAATCTAATTGTTTTGAAATGGTTTCAGGACCTATACAAGTTAGCGTATATACTTTTGATACATGTATTTCATTTTCTTTGACCAAACCCAAAGCATTCAAATGTTTTTCAGATGACTGGAAAGCGTTGGAAAAGAAAAACCAACCGATTAAGCTGGACGACTGAGGATATGCGCCTTGCCATTGAAGATGTGGAGAAAGGAACTTCCATCAGACAAGCTGCTAAAAACTGAAATGTTCCTAGAGCCACATTTCAGAGAAAAATCAGAGGATTAAATACCGTTGCAACGGGATATAAAAAGGTGGGATTATACCGTATAAGTGCTTATGTTGGGATCCTGAAATTATGGGGCAACCCAAGGTTGAGCTTTTGGGACTGAATTATTTTTGACACTTTGTACGGATCACTCGTAAAGCAGTAAAGTTAAAGTATTTTTCTGTTAGGCCTATTCAGGTGTGGGCACTGTACATGTAGGCTATATACTTTTATTGGGTGCATCAGTAAAATGAAAATTTCTCTTTCAGCAATTCGTTGGTGGATTTGTGCCGGTTTTCTCTGAATGTCAGGAGAAGGAGCTTGTTGATTTGATTTTGGACATGGAAGCCAAATTGTACGGATTGACCAGCCGTGATATTCGTAGTATTGCGTTTCAGTTAGCAGAAAGGGATGACATTGCTCATGAATTTAATAGAGAGAATCAACTTGCCGGAAAACAGTGGCTTTATAATTTTCTTGAACGTCATCCGGAATTATCACTGCGTTCTCCTGAACCAACTTCAGCAGCAAGAGCAGCTGGTTTCAATAAGGCGGCTGTAACAAAGTTTTATTCTTTACTTGATTCTTTGCCTCATTTTAGTCCTTGTCGTATATTTAATTGCGATGAGACAGGACTCACAACCACTGGTAAAAAAGCCTCTAAAATCATCGCAGCAAAAGGCAAAAAGCAAGTGGGCATTTTCAGTTCGGCTGAACGTGGTCAACTGGCAACAGTTGTAGTGTGTATGTCTGCTGCTGGGTATTTTGTTCCACCATTTATTATCTTTCCTCGTGCTCGTATGAAACCGGAACTGACTGACGGTGCTCCACCGGGCACTGGGTTTGCTTGCCATCCTTCAGGATGGATGCAATCTGACATTTTTGTTGAATGGTTTCAGCATTTTTGTTTACATGTTAAGCCAAGCGCATCAGACCCTGTTTTACTGATCCTCGATGGGCATCATACCCATACTAAAAATCTGATGTTTTTGCAAAAAGCTGTGGAAAATAATGTTACAGTTTTCACGATTCCACCACATTGTAGTCATATGCTTCAGCCTTTAGATGTTTCTTTCATGAAGCCCCTGTCAACTTATTACACTAGATGTATGGAACTTTTCCTTAGGAACAACCCAGGACGTGTTGTAACTATGTATCAGCTTTCCAGATTGTTTGCAGACGCATATTTTCAATCTGCTACCCCCTCGATAGCTTTAAGTGGTTTTCGAAAAACAGGAATATTTCCTCATCGTTTTTCAAGAACATGTCCTTGCAGAACAGACTGAAGAGTACCCAGCTGAACATGATGCAAAAGCTGCGGATCGACCAGCGGAGGCGGTGCAGGATCAACCAGCAGAGATGGCGCAGGATCAATCAGCGGAGACGGAATCTTCAGGACCAAAAACGTCACTCATACTGATACAAGGGGTTTCTCATAGTATCGTTGATCTTCGTACACCTGTGATCAATTTCAGCTCAGCATCGCCACGTGATATCTTAAATGAATCTGTGGAACTGACGCGTCCTCCCCGAAAGAAACGCTGTGTAGCAAATAGAGTAAGAACGTCTGTTTTAACTACATCATCGTATGTCAATCAATTGAAAGATTCAACTCCAAAAATCTCAAAACCCAGAGAACAAGGAAAAAAGAAAACGCGTTGTAAGAAAATCCGAAATTTTCCGATCGACGTTGACGAGAATACTGATCGTCCACAGACCTCAGCAACTGCTGCAGTTGCAGTTGAAATTATGGGCACATGTTGACTGCGCTGATGGAGCTAACGATGATTTCATTTGTGATCTTTGTCGTCAATCTTTCCATATTTTATTCTCAACTTTTTTTCAATTTTTGTTTTTTCTCCTCTTGAGTCAGCAATTGCCATTACTTAAGAAGTTAATAATTTAGCATTTTCCCCAGATTATTCTCTCAGTTTGTTCCCTCTACAGTACTGTTAATAATCATTTTCAATAACTGTATGGCACTTCCATATTAAACGTCTATTTAAAATTCGTTAGTTTTCATTAATTGAACTGAATCTAAAGAATTTATGCGTTATATTGTCACATAAGTGTATATTCATCTGCTAAAAACACCATCTAACAGTGTACTGTGCCTATAAATAATTAAATGTAAAGGATAATTCATCATTTATAGGATAACCATTGTTTAGTAAGCCTTATTAGATTAATTATTATTCATATATTAGATTAATGGCTAAATCAGCTGATATATCTCAAACTATTCAATACATATTACATTGCAGGCGCAAATATCTACTAGAAATGAAATATATATAAATGGATTTATTATGTGTGTTTGGGATCTATTATGATGATATGTAATATTATTCATCGAATAATGAATATAGTGGCTCATTATGTAATCCATCAAGACTCATTATATCGGACGGGGTTGGCATAATGAGCCAAAGCATACTCTTTGCAAAATTCAATATCATTTCATGTTGGATGAATATAATTGAATATTGAAGCTGAAATTAGAAAATTGAAAATGTAATTCATACACTGCATAAAATTTGTAGTTACTGTATTGAATTTACAAAGATTTTGTGACTCTAATCCTTAAGCGGCTCGTTATTGCGTACTTTCCCCTACAATGATTCAGCATGCAAATGTTTTTGCAGAAGGAGTCAGTCATTGACAGGATCGGTCTCATTGGAGGATCATTGACGTTCTTGTGCAGTTTAGGAAGACCGTAGAGTCTGCTTGGCTGGCAACCGGTACTTCGCAGCAGCTTGTATTGAGAATCAGTGAGTTGCCTATTGTTCTTGAGTTGGAGTAGCCTGTTGTTGACTTGAGTTTCCTTTGAAATGAAAACATTAGTAGTAAGTAAAACTCCACTTCTGGATAGCGCAAGATGGCCGCCGTCGAAAAAGTCGCTGACGTCCCCCCCCCCTCCTGTCCGTCGTGTCGGTTGTGGTGTCGTGTTGCTTCGAGTCTGACGTCCCCCCCCCTCGTGTCCGTCGAGTCGGTCGTGGTGTGGCGTCGTGTTGCTTCGAGTCTGACGTCCCCCCCCTCGTGTCCGTCGAGTCGGTCGTGGTGTGGCGTCGTGTTGCTTCGAGTCTGACGTCCCCCCCCCTCGTGTCCGTCGAGTCGGTCGTGGTGTGGCGTCGTGTTGCTTCGAGTCTGACGTCCCCCCCTCGTGTCCGTCGAGTCGGTCGTGGTGTGGCGTCGTGTTGCTTCGAGTCTGACGTCCCCCCCCCCTCTGGCCGGCCGTCGTAGCGCGCGGTGATGTGCTGTCCAGGTTGGCGTGGTGTGCCGGCCAGGTTGGCGTGGTGTGCCGGCCAGGTTGGGAGGGTGGACTGTCGTAGCTCACCTGAAAAAATCCTAAGTGTCAGAGTGGCTTTGTATGGGTAAAATTTTGAAAATTTTCCAAAGTGTGTCATTTCGACCTGGGACCCTCACCAAAGTTTGTTTCATCAAATTTCACTGACCCCCCCCCCCCGACAGCGATCTTCTAACTTTGGTTCTAGTGGACAGATTTTGTCTTACATCTACTCGTTTGAAAGAGGAGAAAAAACTGCTGGACGACATATTTTGCCGCGAGTCAATCGGACCAACCGTTCAAAAGTTAGAGCTGTTACAAGATTTTAGGTCGGAGCTCACCTGAAAAAATCCTAAGTGTCAGAGTGACTTTGTATGGATAAAATTTTGAAAATTTTCCAAAGTGTGTCATTTCGACCTGGGACCGTCACCAAAACATTTTTCATCAAATTTCTCTGAACGAGGGGGGGAGGGGGGGTCAGTGAAATTTCATGAAAAATGTTTTGGTAAAGGTCCCAGGTCGAAATTCGGAAGTTTTAAATTTTTCAAAATTTTCACCACACTGGAGCTCTCACACTTAGGAATTTTTTCACTTGTGGCATGTTACATGGACATGTGCTGACGGTCCGACTTCCCGTGGTCATATGAGAATTCAGAAGTCATGTGATAGAGAATGATGAGACGACTCGTTTGCAACAAACTGCATGTCGCTACGATGAATACTTTCGGAGATAGAGCCATTTTAAGTTTTCTTCCGAGCATATATAAACCCCCGACAACGTAAGTCTGATCACTTCATCGAAAGACGAGGTAAGCGACGGTCGTCGCTCTGAGCTCCCGATATCGGGTGTTTCAAAGGACTCTATCTTTTGAAGTAGGCAAGCTATCTTCTTACTTCAAAGTTTGTATGATAGAGTTTGATAGTGTCTTTACTACTGATAAAATTTTTTAAAAGTAGTATGAGTAGTAAAATGCGGAATTTTTTTAAAAATTCTCAATTTTCAGTTTTTTCAAAGTTTTAACATGTAGACTAAGGTTTTCAAGTATGCTGAGTTCAAATCTGCTATCAGATTTGAAATTTAACTCAGTCTAAGGCAGCTTTGAGAGGTAAGATCCCAGCTACTGATCACTACCTTTGACTCGGCGTTGCTGTTACCACTTCGGGGCAGTGACAATGATGTCTTCAGCTGTAAAGAGCGGGTATCGGGGAAGATCTCTCACTTCCCTAGTGATCAGTACAAGGCCTTCGGGCTGTCGACGGGATCGAGTGCCACTCACTATACTCAAATCTATCATTCCTCACTAAGTGTAATGCTTTAGGAATATGACTGTACTACATGATTCCAAACTTATACAAATTTCATTATCTTACAGTTAACAAGAAATCTCAGGCATGGCTAACGATAAGAACCGCAAATTTCATATTAAAATGTGTACCTGTGGGCGAATCAATCGCAGTGCGGACGCCAAGGCGCATGTCAAGATGGCGGGCAGGTTGAGAGGGTAAGGTTGAGAATGTTGTTGAGAATGATGAGTTGGCGAGAGCAGTTGCGTCGTTGGAGGCTGAGATTGGGCGAAAGAGAGTGCTTGAGAGTGATGATGAGGATGATGTGGATTTAGATAGGGAGCGTGTGAGGAAGCGTGTGAGGAAGTTGAGCTCTTCGTCGTCGGAGGTGTCAAACATTGTCATGACCGACCCCCCGCAGAGCTCATCTTCCCCAAAAGTGAAGAGTGGTGGGATACGTAAGCAGTCGGCGAGGTGGTTGAAGGATGAAGAGAAGAGGCATGTATCGCAGCAGATGGCGCATGATTTGTTGGTGAATAAGTATGAGAGTTTGAAGAAGGTGAAGGATGAAGTCGTGAAGGAGTTGGATGAGTTGAAAAAGAAGGAAATGAAGTCGAAGGAGGTAGCGGATGAGAATATTCGAATGAGGCGTAGTGTGACTGATTTGAAGAATAAGACGCGAGAGTTGGAAGAGAAGAATGATGAGTGTGAGAAGAGGGCGAGTGCTGCGGAGAGAAGAATGAGAGATGCAGAAGCGAAGTTTGAGGAGATGATGAAGGAGATGAGTGTGTTGAGAGCGAGGAATGTTGAGTTGGAGAGGACTGTGGCTCGGCGGGGTGATGAGAGGCAGGCGTTTGAGAAATTGGAGCGCATGAGGGATGAGTGGAATCGTGTGAATGAGGATAGGTTGTTTGAGTTTCACATCCCTATTCGGGATAATCATTTGGACGGTGAAGTACTCGTCAACCGTAGTCTCGACGAGTCAATAATTTGTTACAACGGCCATCCGACCAAGAAATGTCTGCATGCCACCCTTAGAATGCGCGGTCATTTACACAAATTCTCTGTCAGAAAGCGCGCGAGACTGCCAAAGGATGGCTAACTTGGTAAGTGAAAAGTAATTAAGATAGTATATCCTATTCTAATACATATCATTTTCATTGCAGATCTTTGCCCGCCTTCACTACCCCATCACGACACTCCCGAGAACGAACCATCGGCTCTCTTAAGGGCCACCTAGGGGCAAGACATGATAGAACCTCCACGCGGTTTGCCCTGGGCAGTCTTCGGACTGGCGAATACTATCATTAAGTTGAATCTGCTATCAGTCAACTTGAACGTTGCGTCGCGTTAGAGGGGTATATAAACCACTGCCTCTCATTTCATTTCATTTCAATCATGCAGACGCCGAACAGTCAAGTCAGCTCTCCTCGCGGACCGCAGTTAAGGCCGCGAAATTTATTTGAGGAATTTGTCAAGCTAGAGGAGCAAGACAGAGTTTTTAATAATCTTGCTCGGATTGGCAATCCGATGACAGCAACTGCTGTCAATCCAACGGAATGGCGCTACATTCCACTTATTAGCCACGTGCCAATTAGCGTGGAAGTCGACAGTGCTACCAAAGAGAGAGTCAAAGACTCTCTCAGCAGAATTGGTAGGGTGTAAGATGACGTTACTCCCGAGAACGAACCATCGGCTCTCTTAAGGGCCACCATGGGGCAAGACATGATAGAACCTCCACGCGGTTTGCCCTGGGAAGTCTTCGGACTGGCGAATACTATCATTAAGTTGAATCTGCTATCAGTCAACTTGAACGTTATGCAGTCGATTGCTATCCCTGAAGCATTCTGATTCGCTGTTGAGCAATTCATTGTTGAAAACCCTATATAAGCCAGAAGATTGTAGCGCTTCTCATTCAATTTCAAGTCACGATGGAAGCAACATCTACTAGCACCATTCCCGTCTTCATCGATGAAGACAACGCCATTCCCGAGTTCATCATCCTCGACGAGTGGGATGAAGAGGATGAGAAGAAGGGGAAGATTAAGAAGATCGTTTGGACGGATGAGGTATGGACTCCGAATACCACTCGCATCCGAAAGGTGCCAGATGCACCAGCACGACCTAGGCGGTATAGGGTCTATGACAACCTAACCGTCATACCCATTGACTATTCAAGCCAATAGTCAACTTAATTGACACCATTGACACCGAGAACGAACCATCGGCTCTCTTAAGGGCCACCATGGGGCAAGACATGATAGAACCTCCACGCGGTTTGCCCTGGACAGTCTTTGGACTGGCGAATACTATCATTAAGTTGAATCTGCTATCAGTCAACTTGAACGTTGCAAATGAAGTTCGGTGTAATACTTCCTTTCGACGGGCGTTCCTGTAAAGGGCGGCGGTGAAACCCGTAGCTATGTATACCGCAAGGGACATTCGGCAATGGTCAATCTTGTTTAACCTCTCTGCGTCATGTTTGCAAGTGATTGCCTCTGCTTCAACGTAGTATGCATTCGCGCCAGGGCGACATTTACCCAACTGTCGAAGGTTGCCTAAAACTTTCCATTGCATACGTTATGAGAACCATGAGTTCTACCTGTCTCTATCAATGAGACGAATTGATGAATGGAATGAAATGGGAGGACACTCACGCGCCACACGCAACATAACACACTTCTCTCTTCCGTAGTCTAACAAGCTCTTTACACATGGATCGCAGTCGATTGCTATTCCTGTATCAGAAGTGTAAGCTATCTTAATTTTATTTGACACTATTTCATCTATCATCATCGTCCATATGAAATGTTATAAGATTTACAAGTTAGACTAAGCGTGCTACTATTTCCAAATGAAAAAGTATACATGGTTAAATCATCCACTGAAGCCCCATTCAAGTAAGTCAGTATGAAAGCAAAAATAATACGGAATAAAAATTTATTATGGCATGTATTTCAAAAGGTCTTCATCGTCAATATCGTCCCAGAGTCTGGCTTCACATAGATAACAAAAACAGTTCAGTTGCTTTAATCGTTCTTCCACTGCGAGCCTCACTTTGTCAATATACTCCCACTCCTCCATAGTTCGTGGCTGGGAGTTAGGGGTGTACCACTCCCATAATTGGTGGAGGAACTTGGTGCTGGTGATCTCCATCACATCGTCAGTATCGTACTGGAGATACTTCCACCTCACGCCTGTTAAGTCGGGACACTCCTTCTCACATACACTCTCTTCGTCGTCCGCTGGTAATGACAACTTTCTGATATTGTCCAGTGGGTACACCTTCTCTACCTTTCTCTTCGTTGGAGCGTTTGGTGCAACGAGCGCCTTTGGTGTTGAGCATGGAGAAGAGAATTTTGTGTTTGGTGTTGTCGGAGGGCTTGTCATGTTGACTGTGAATAATAACTTTGAAATGTTTTCTAATTCTTTAGTATCAACAAGCAACCAATCAGAATGAACAGCCAATGAATGATGGATATGAAAGTATATATGTAACGTGACATTCGTGTCATTTCACTCTGTCTTTGTGACATATAAGTGAAGTGTTCTCTGGCGAATTCTATATTTGAGGCGCACCAGTGAACTGCTCTCTCGTGAATTCCAAATTTGAGTGAAGTCTCTATCTTGTTGAAGTATCAACCTTAAACTTGATTTCGTTGAAATGGTAAGTTGAAAATTTCTTCACTCATCTCCCTCAAACGTGTGGCTAATAGCATCTTCCTCAATTTCTGGCATCAACTTCATCACCAACGCCCTCCCTTCTCGAGGAAAGTTTAGAGTTGTTGAGTCAAAGTAGGTTGTAACAATACACTGAGACTTGAATAGAGATGATAGAATGATTTCTCTTTCAGGTGATGTGAGTTCCAGCTCAGGACTCTCGCGACAAGGCAACGAGTGGGAATGTGCCGACTGCGGACATATGTTTACAAGGAAGCACAGTCTCCTTCGACACATCAAACAACGTGTGTGTCAACGCAAAGGGGCGTCAATCTCCGGAGGTGAAGTTGATTCTGACGATGACATCTCCTTTCCTTGCGATTTGTGTCCTCTTTCTTTTGATAGTCACTTTCAGCGATCTTCGCACAGACTTCAACACACGCATGCAAATGATCACTACACCAACGGTACCTCTACCATCTCCCTCATTAATGTTTCACATAATAATTTAGTACGCGACTACTGCATGGAGTCCAATACTCAAATAGTAGATTTTCCTGAGTGGCTCCTTCAAAATTCTAACATTATCGAAGCGCTCTTCAACAATTTAGACAATTTTAGAATGAAGGCGCTCATCTACCTTAAACTAAAATATATTAAGATAGATTTTCAAACGGGTCAAGTGACGGAGAGAATACAGTTTCATGTTCCTTCCTCTTCCACAACCGAAGTTGTAGACTGCGAGTCTTGGCTAAATTTTCACATTCAATGTTTAAAATCAAATGTAAATAAATTCAATCAACGCGACAGCGCTCTCATTTTTGATGGTGTGGACTCAGCCATATTCAAAATTTCCCTATTAGAAAGTCATGCAGCTCGAGGCACATTTAAACTACCAAAAACGTTGTATAATAAGAAGCTGTCATCAATGTCGATTGTAAATCACAGTGATTCAAATATGCAGTCCTATCCATCCTTCACTATAATGATATCAACGCGAATCGAAATCATACCTATAGCTATAGACAGTGGGAGGATGAACTAGACTTTGAAGGTTGTGATAGTAACAACATGAAAATCAAAGATGTAGAAACGTTCGAAAAACATAATAAGATTAAAATTGTCGTTCACGTGTGGGAGAAGGGGTTGAAGGGTGCCCGCTATAATTCACGTTCAACTTGTTATGAACGTGTAGTCAACCTCTCATTAGTAAAACAAGATGATAGCGAGGAATGGCACTACTGTGGTATTCCCAAAATCTCTCGCTTGTACACTCACTTGGGGCACTCTAAAAGAGGTGAACATTTTGTATGCGACCGCTGCATCCGCTCCTTTTGGAGTAAAGATAAATTTGAAACTCACTATGAATGGTGCAAGCGAGGTAAATTACAAATGGAACGCATGCCCAAAGATAAAATATTTTCACATAGGGATAATGGTGACGAATTAAGTCCCCTGCGTGTCATTTACGCAGACATAGAATGCTACATTGATGATATCGTCCACAAGCCAGCAGCCATATCCTGCTATGAAGTATGGCATGACCACTTTAGGAATAGACAAAACAAAATGCATACTTGGCAAGGTGAAGATTGCATTTCAAAATTTCTAGAATTTCTCGATAAAGCTGCTAAATTTCAACAATCATATGATTCCCAATTGCAGCGTAAGTCACTACATATGTCAGATGAAGACAAACAAAAATTTGAAAGTTGCACATCGTGCCCTAAATGTCATAAAACGTTTGATGACGATAAAATTAAGAAAGTGCGTGATCATGATCACATCACTGGTAAATTTAGAAACGCACTCTGCTCCAAATGTAACTTTTCACTTAGGTTGAGAGGTCGTGTACTACCCGTCATTTTTCATAACTTTAAGGGCTATGACAGTCATATGCTCATAAAAGGAGGGTTGAGCCAGATGAAATCGTGGCAGTTTAATGTAATAGCGCAAACGAGAGAAAAATTCATGGCAATGACAGCAAAAGTACCATTTGATAAAACTAAAGAGAATAAGACAGTCTTCTTCGAAATAAAATTTTTAGATTCATTTCAATTCATGTCAGCGTCACTAGCTTCTCTCGTTCGTAATCTCAAGTTTCTTCCCCATAGTCAAACTTTGAAAAAACACTATCCAAACTTAACGGATGAAATAATCACTCGCAAAGGAGTCTTTCCCTATGCGTATTTTAGCTCAATGTCTAAACTAAATGAAACAACCCTTCCTTCCATTGACAAATTCAAAAACGATTTGACGGGTCAAGATTGTCCAGTAGAAGATTATGAACATGTTCAAGAGGCATGGTTAAAATTTGATTGTAAAACGTTTGGCGATTATATGATCGCTTACTTAGAATTAGATGTCATTTTGCTGGCTGATGTCTTTCAGGAATTTCGACGAGTGGCATTAGAAGAAGACAAATTAGATCCTGTCCACTTTGTCAGTCTACCAGCCATGTCCTTTAAATCAGCCTTTAAAATGACTGGTGAGACCATTCATCTCTTACAAGACCCGGAGATGTATAATATATTTGAGCGCAGAATACGCGGTGGTCTCACATTTGTAAATAAACATCATATAAAATCTGAAACAGTAGGTGATGATCATATCCACCTAAAGTACTATGACCAAAATAATTTATATGGCAGTTCACTGTCTAAACCACTACCTCATTCCGAGTTTAGTTGGTTAAATCAAGATGAGCTTGAGTATTACTCCAACCCTTCAAACATACTGAAGATTCCAGATGAAGGTGATTGGGGATATTATTTTGAAGTGGATTTGATTTATCCAAATAGCATTAAAAATAAAACTGCTGATTTCCCACTCGCACCTGAATCTGGTGAAGTGACTGAAGATATGTTTTCACCATTCATGTCACAATTTCATAATAACTTAATAGAGTGTGGACAGCCAAGGTACAAACCATGCCGCAAACTTTTACTCACCCAATATGATAAGAAAAATTATCTCGTACACTTCTGCATATTAAAATTCTATTTAGAAATGGGCATGCTTCTAAAGTCAGTTCACCTCATCATCAAATTTAGACAGAAAGCCTTCCACAAACCCTACATAGATAGTAACAGTCAAAAACGTGCACTCGCCCAAAATAATTTTGAAAAGGATTTTTATAAATATAAGAATAACAGTCTTTTCGGAAAGACCATGGAGGATGTTAGAAAACCTATGAACTACAAACTAGTCGTTG
This sequence comes from Prostheceraeus crozeri, assembly GCA_907163375.1. Classification (NCBI taxonomy): domain Eukaryota; kingdom Metazoa; phylum Platyhelminthes; order Polycladida; family Euryleptidae; genus Prostheceraeus; species Prostheceraeus crozeri. Next base: position 55,941 of record CAJQUW010003362.1, on the reverse strand, counting down.
ATGAACAAAAATATCACAAATTGACCTCATCACCTCTTTTCATTGATAGAGACATCATCGATGAGGATCTTGTAGGTGTTAAAATGATAAAATCAGAAGTTGAGTTGTGCAAACCCATCTATATTGGGCAAGCCGTTTTAGATTATTCCAAGCTTGAAATGTATCAACTCTTCTACAAAATATTAAAACCATGCCCTCTCGTAAAAGAGGTTCGCTTGCTGGGTGGTGATACAGATAGTTTCTTTTTAGGAATTACCACTCAAAAAGATTTAAATTTTAATGAAGTAGGTAAGTCATTAGAAAAATATTTCGACACATCTAACTACAATCCCACTCATCCACTCTATTCCATACAGAATAAAGCCAAACTTGGTTGTTTTAAGGATGAAACAGCAGGAAAGGAAATAGATCAAATGATTCTCCTCCGTCCTAAAATGTATTCCATGAAATTAAAAGAATGTGCAGATAGTATTAAGCGTGCTAAAGGTATATCAAAATCCATTGTTCACAAAATGAAACATCGGTCCTATAAGAAGGCCTATAAAAATAAAACTATAACGTTTGTCAATATGACAATCTTGAAATCTCAAATTCATACTGTGAAAACGCACACGTTCAAGAAACGAGCACTTTCAGCATGGGAGGATAAGAGGTGTTGGATAGGTCATAACACATCTCTTCCACATGGACATCCTGACACAAACATACCACCACCCAAAAGAATAAAACTCACGCTACCACATTCAGGAGATGTATTGACATAATCAACTTTAACTCAGTATTTTGATGTTGCTTTTTGTAGATATACATGGTTGTTTTATGTATCGCATGAGATCGTTTCTTCCTTGTGAATATATGCCTACAGTCAGCTCATTCCCCCTATATCTGTGAAAAGACTTTTTCATATACATATTTTTATTTCAATAAACATATCACAATGACTTCACTTTGTTTTCCGAAGCACTAAAGTTACGAGGGATTTAGTATCTTTCACATGGATGCACTCTTGTAAACCATTGGTAATTTTGATAGCAATAGAGGGTATAGTTTGTTTGACGACGGGATGATAGAAAATAGATTCAAACATCTTCTCGACTATTCCATATGAAGCGTCTTTATCATGAATGAAATCGCGTAAAATGTATTCTTTTTTCTCACCAACAGAAATAGGTAGAATCAAATCACTTTGAATGTAAAGGTGCTGTTCATGTTTATCAAGTGTCATTGGTGTTTCTATACCAATCGTATCCGCAGCAGTAAACACAGTTTGTAGCATTGAAAAACCGAAGAGTTTTTTCAAATTTTTACTCAATTGACATTGAATGTCATCACCCAGTTTCAGAACAACGCGTTGATTTTCAATTGAAAACAAAATGTGGTGTGTCTTTACATCATATTTACTTTTCATCACATGCTTCAACCTCTGTTGTATATAAGGATTTACTACATGAATGAAGCTTTCAACTGTATGATATAGACGCGGCATTATATTGATAGCAACTTTAGATTCTTCATAAGACTGGTAAATTTTCTTGATGCGATCACCATAGATGTCCACCCACCATTCATCATTAACTGAATCAGCTTTAGTGTAATATTCATGAGAAGCATACACCACACCGCTTCCAATAATAGGTGTATAATGTCTTACAAAATGGCGCAAGGTTGGAGAGAAATAAACTGTAAGTTTGTCATTATATTTCTGAATAACCAACTTATTTTTGTCCGCCATAATTTTCTCTCCATACTTCTTACCCACAGTCTCATTCCATCGTTTTACTAACTCAATAAGTGATAAAGGTTGAACACCACGCTTTTTCAAAATGATGCGTTCTTCACATTCTACAACATCTTCATCAAATATTTTAAATCTATAATGAAATTTGTTGATTCGATTTGAATAAACTTTTTTAACATTTGCAGTAGCAATTGACGTTAGATGTAGTCCATGACCAAAACCGAGATGTGGATAGAATTCATTATCCAACCTCAGTGTAAGACCTTTAGTAAAAGAATGAAAGCGAAGGAACTGTCTCCCACTCCAATGATAGATAGTAAACTCATAAGCTTTCTGTTTTTTATTCTTCATGATGGAAGTATTACCACTATTGAACGCCTTAATAATTTTCTCATTCCCAAATGGTTCATAATAATCTGATTTTATCAGAATCCATTCATAGTTCCACTTTCCATCTGATGTTAAATTGTATGGGAACTGGAATGCATTATTCATCGTTATTCCATCATGGGTGCGAGGAGTCAATATCATTTCTTCCAAATCATTCACATTCTGAATATTGCTATCATAGCAAATACTAGAAACGCCAACCTCCCATTCACCTTCTAAATGTAGTGAGCGATTTAATTCTACTCGATAGTCTGATGGTTTATTTTTGGGAAATTTATTCATAGAAGCATTACTGGGTAAGTAGATTAGAAACGAGTCCTTATTTTCACTTTCCATATTATTCACATTGGAAAAATATATTAGCATACTTTTGCATTAACTCTTCATTCGGAAATGGAGTGTGATACTTGTCACAGCATCTTTATGAAAAGGAATCAACGCACCAGCATCGTCATAAATTGCAATATCAATTTGTGGGATGTAGTTTGATTTCAGCTTTGTATAATGCACTTTCTTGAAAGTATGCTCAGATAAAATACTGCAGCTTTTTGGCTGGTATGGTATCATTGCTAGCAATGGAGCTTCAACATCTCCCACACGTACATCTTCACCAATATTGGAATATATCTGAAAATAGTTAATACGACGCGATAGCGACATGTCTGCGCTAGCTTTGGTTACAGTACCACTTTTAAAGATATTTTGGTCAAAACCAAAAATGTCCATTAGAGTTTTATCCATAATTAGTTCAATACCTTTTCCACTTATAGTGAGAGACAAAGTACCTTCTTTTTCAGAAAATGAAATATGTTGCTCATTAATCACTTCATTTAAATAATCTACAACCAATTTAACTGAAGTAATAATGCGAGGCATCAACACTCTTGTTTCATGTAAGATACCACCTAAAGGCTCTACACACTTTCTGTATAAAGATACGGTCCATTCTGTATCAAATTGATTTGACCTTTCACATGGTAAATGTTGCATATCAAATTTTCCATGAACAGCTGCAGAATGATGTCGTAAGAACTGATGAAAATCTTTTGAACAAACTAATACTAGATCATCATCATTTAATTTACTTATTGCAATATGATTAGATGATTTGATATAAGTCAATGTTGCCACTTGTTTACCATCAACTCGAAGGAGATAATTAAATTTCTTCAATAATGTTTCAGGAGTCATGTTTGTCTTTCTTGGCTTAATCACAATCTTCTTCAACAAGGTCTTCTCATTTCTTGGAATAAGATCTACATAATAAGCTTCTTCTCGATATATTAACTGTTTATGACCACTTATGTGGTAATTAACGTTAAAATTATCATAGCTTGTTAAGGCGCTAGCGAGGTAACCTAAATCATTTCTTAAACTTGGACTTAAACCAACAATCCAATCTTTCTCAACTACATGATGTACATAATTATAATCATCATTGTGCGGAGTAAATTGGATGATATGTTTACACGCTTTATTCAAGAAATCATATATAAACTTTTTACATGATAAGAGATCTTTCTTTGGCCACTGTGGAATGTATACTCGGCAGCCCTTTTCACATTGGTAAGCAGCTGTGCGTCTCATATTAATAGTCATCACCTCATGATCAAAAGTATAGACACAGTTGCTATAAACAAGTTGAGTGACACCCACTTCCCAATTTCCATTTAGCTGTTGTGTATGATCAATGGGAGTAGAAAAGAGTGCGGCTCGATTACTAGCAAATCTATTTGCGGCCGCATTGTTAAGCAAAATATGATAAAACGACATTTTTATATTGCTGATCTGCGACTTTGCATAACATCATGAAGACTTGGATTTTGGACTCTCTACAATATATCAGAGTTGATCGTGATGGAAACGTACATTTCAAAAATTCTCATGGTCATACATCAAGAGGTATTACATTAACATGGTGAGAATTTGTCAACCTCAATGATATCATGAGGGATTTGGAATATTTTGAAACATTAAGATTCATCTCCTTGGGTGATCAAGTTTGGCTTCAACATTATAGAAATGAAATTCAAATCTGCCATTCTCATTCCGCAAACTGTTTCTCATTTCGCAAATACAATTGGGAGAAGTATAGAAGATACATACATCGCTCCATCATGACATTTATTCGTCGTGAGTTCATCGCCCTACTATGCAAATCTTAATCAGACATGACTACCACGCACCATGAGTTGGAAATTAGATTCCCTACAACGTATTGAAACGGATCATGATCGAAACGTCTATTTCAAAGATTCAACTGGAAATGTGAGAAGAGAGTTTGCTTTATCTTATCGTCATTTTCAATCTCTACATCATATCATGTAGGATTTGAAATACTTCTATATGAAAAGACATTCACGTATTGGAAATCACATCTGGTTGCGCGTCAACAAACGGCGAATTCAACTCTATCATTCCCAACTCCATACTAACTTCACATTTCATCAAGGTAATTGGGAAAAGTATAAGAGGAAGGTACATCGCTCAATTTACTCATTTTTTCATCATGAAGCGCCATCGCTACACCATCGTCAACATTCTCCGTTGCTTCAGACTCTACACCAAAATCGATCTCACAACATTACACCAACACCTTCCAAACAGCAAGTATTACCCGGGCCGTCCTCAAATGTTAGTGGTGAAGATGAACAATTCACGGAATCTTCAACTCTTCCCAAATGGGACTGTACAGATTCTCGGCGCCCTTTCTCATTCATCGGCGCAGTCAATGCGCTTAGAGCTACAGAGACTACTACGTCGGATATGGAAGAGGGAGAGGTGTGTGATGTCGAATCTGACTGTGGACAATATGGTGATCTCTACTCAATTGAGTGAAAGTGTATCATTTTTGAAGATTTTTGAAGTTACAATTTGTGTTATGAACCCGAACTTTTTCCTGCAGCTCTCATTAGTTGTTGGTTACCTGTGCATGTGGCAATCTTTCATAATAGTAAAGTGATCATTACTGGACTAAAATCTCATGCACAAGCAAATGTGATCCTAGACTATCTCATCGAGTATGTACGTACCCAGCGGATTGTAAAATAAAAAACAATTTTTCCAACATGATGTTTTTATTTCAAATCATGATAGAACTTACAAATCATTTTTTCAATAGAGGATGGATTACATGAAAAGTTTTGAATAACAGATACAAATCGAGATACATGTAAACGTTTTAAGATGAAGTACAGTACAAAAGCACCACACGTTGATGAAAGTGGATGTTGTAGTATGCGTTCATTTCGCTGATATTGATGCGTATGTTTTCTCAACCACTGCTGTGTTGGTATATTTGGAGGTTGAGCAAGAGAGTCAAATAGTTCACCACGTCGGTCTTCTCCAATAAAGATCGCTTTCCAATGCTCACCGCCTAAATTCTGCGAATGAGTGTTTAGCACAATAAAGATGGGATAGTGATTTACTGCAGGTGGTAAGGTATCGAGCGAATAGACATTATCGAAAGCTTTCAACGTCGCTTCGTCTGCATTACGCTGTACTTTAGTTTTAATATCGTCAGCAGTCAACCAACTCATTAACGATTATACTGAAGAATCACGTCACGATACTTTGTAATTTCAATATTTGAATCGAAGACTGCATAAATTAATACATTGATCGTCTCAGGTAGTGTTCTTTTGAACGTCAAATCCAAACGAATATTATGAGGCACGTTCGCTTGACGATAGGGGGCACTAATATCGCTGTCAGCAGTCAAATCAAATTCATAAATAGTATATCCACTCTTAAACTCTTTCATAGTCAGTCCGTTGGTGTCATCCGTATTGTAAAAGCCAAAGACATCCATAAAATCAACATAACTGCGCATAAATTGATCCGAAGCAAAATCTGGTTTGTAGGGTGGACCAGGATGACTCACACCATTTACACGTAAAGCAATTTCACTTAACTGATTGTGTTTAAAATTGAAAGGATTCTTCTTTATATTACCATTAAATGCATCATTTTCAACCATTGCCACCATGAGGAGCTTCGGTGCTTCCGATGGAAAGAGGCCATCTTTCATGAAACTCTTTTGATCTTTCGGAATTGTAAAGGTGAGAAGCTTTGTATGCTGAATGGGGTAAATGGCATTTTGGCGGTTAAGACCTTCAGCATGCCCTCTGATGACACTTGGATTCGGTACTACTCGACGAATGTAAAGTGCAATATCTTCCACATGAATTCTAAAATTGTCAACTTTAGCAAATGCATTCAGCGGAAATTCAGGCTTATTCAATGTCAGCTTGAGTCGCATGCTGGTATTACAGAGTAAAAACTTTGACTGTCTAAAGAAGTCTAAATTCAGCGGACCATATAGCTGACATACTTTACTATCTTTAATCATAGCAGATCGCTTTACAAAGCCACTGTTTGTTTCAACATCAAATTTTCCTGCTTCATCTCTGTACCATCCCATGGCTTCCATATGACTTTTTTGTGCTGCTGGATGAAACTGTGATACATGATTGAAATATGATTTATAGGGATAATCGCTTTGACTACCTTCCACCTGCTGCTCTCCAATCGTTAGAGAAACATCGCGAAGTAATGTAGTCAATGGTAAATTGTTCAGTCCAACTTTATGTGCATCGTCAATAGCAGTTCCATCTGCTTGCTGAATTCTAAACCTCAAATCAAGCATCGCATAACTCAAATCTATGTAGTCATCACTACCACCAGGAATAACAAATTCAATGGGGCCAGCATTCTCAGCTGTTCGAGGATGATAATCTACAATACTTGAACTAAGAATATCCGTCTGTATGGCTTGTTGATCAAACAAACAAAAACCAGAAGTTTTACACTCCATGATTAGAAGTTATGGCAGCGTCGTCGTTTAGCGCCTGATGAATGATTAGAGCCTCTGCGACGTTTGCGTGAATGCCTTTTGACTGAAGATCGCACCTTACCATCTCCGCGATGTTTCCTCCTTCCTTTTTTCATTCGTTTAGGTGATTTCTTTCCTTGAGTAACACCAGCGAAGGTCTGCTTCAATGTTTTCAAACCGCGTTCCTTCCCACGATTCAACAAACTGCTCTTAAAACTTCTACCTCTGGAAAGATCACTAGCAACATCACCAGCAAAGCCAACGGCATTACTTAAAACATTTCGTTTTAAAGATCTACCGACATTGGATATGAGAGGTGCTACAACAGATTTCAGTGCACCAAGTATGCTACCTCCACGTTGGCGGCGAGCGCCGATGTAAATTTGTCCTCCACCACTTACATAGGAGAGTCGTGAATAAAATGAGGCAGTTGGATTCATAGCTCAAACCCTAAACATTGTTAGTTACAACTTTGCATGAATCACTGTCGATCACTTAGATGAAAGATGTCGGCACGACGCATCCAAGAGTTCATACTTGAAGGATAACCAGTCCATTTAACAAGACACCATTCTTCACCTTGACGTTTTTTACATCGAATGATTTTCTCTACCAAATATGTTTCACTTTCAGTGACTACCTCAATCTCATCGCGGTAAAAGCTACCCTCAATTTCTTCATTATCGTAATCTTTCAACTTTTAGGTGGTGGGAGAGTCTTTTTGATTAATCCTTGATACTGTAAATACCTCCTCTGTCCAATTCGGAAGGTACCCTTTAGCAAAAACACTTTTCACTTTTGAGATACGAACTTTATCACCAATTTTCACATCACTTTTCACATGAGTGCGTTTACGTTGGAATGATTCGCGCACTTTATCTACATTGTCAGCATTTACATCTACTGGTCTGAGTCCAATAGAACGATGGATAGAGTGATTGTAGGCATGGAGTGTATCTTGTAGAACCTTTGTCCAATTTTGTGTCAAGTTGGCAGTAAAATGTCGCCACAAGCGATTTTTTATTGTGCGATTAAAACGTTCAACGAGTGCAGCTTTATAAGCACTCTTTACACTAAACAACTAAATGTCATGCCTCTCAAATAATCTTCTCACATGCTGATTTTCAAACTCTTTTCCTTGATCACTCTGAATTCTTTTTGGAATGCGACCTTCTCGAAAAATTGTTTGGAATGCTTTTGCTACTCCTTTCCCTTCCTTAGTTTTTAAAGGTTGAGCCCACGCATAACGCGAGAAAATATCAATGACGGTTAAAATAAAATTATTGCCCGAGTAATGTTTTGAAATGGAGGCAACATCACACAAATCTGCTTGCCACTGTTCATCGATGTCATGAACAATATAATGGCGGGTGCGGTACTTCTTTTTCGCTTGTTTGTGGAGTGTATAGGTAGCCTGACCCTTTAACCATCGTTTCACTTGTGATTGTGGAAGACCACTCGCTTTTGATAATTTCTTGATAGATGCAAATCCTGCCGGATGTTTTACATCATAATAAATTGACTTCAAACGTTCAGTCGATGACGACTGACTCTTTTTCCTCCTTCTCATCTTTTTGTTTTCTTGCCTTTCTACATTTACAACAACTGCAGCATTTAGTTTTAGCGGTTTTGCGATCGTGTTCACATTGCTTAGGGGTTTCATTGTGAGAGCTGGCGCAGCAAGTGCAAGTGACAACGACATTCACCTCTGGCGGCTCATTACATGGCAAGCAACACATCTGCTTCATATTAATAGTCTGAGAACATGTATTTCCTGGGAGGAGCTGTTTTACGTTTTCCTTTTACTAGTTTTAGTGGTGATGTAGATCTACGTCGAGTTCTTCCTTTTGTTTGCTTAGTGAGTGTGGGAGGGGATGTAGCAGGTGACGTCTTAAACCAATTTGTTGGCATTTTCATCGCCTGAAGCATTGGAGCAGTAGCCACTGTTGAATCAAGTTCTTTCAATGTCTCATTATTCAAAGCAAATTTTGGCACGTTATGCTTTTTCAATAGTTTAAGAAAGTATGACCAACCAGGTGGAACATAGCCCTGACGGCGCTTTCTACGTGTCGCATACTGAATCAAGTCTTCATAACGTGAAGCATCAATCACTTTATTTTCATCTGTAATGATTTCTCCTCTATCATTTACATTGAGATGGGGTTCAATACTGTTGAAAAGAGATATGGCATGTGCGCGAGATGCTAAAGGTGTAGCAGTCGATACAGAGTCACGCATCTTATTCTTCACGTTTTTCAATTGCTCAACAGTTTCCGATTGTAATAATACAGCACGATGTGGATCTTTGATGTGAACATTTTGCTGATAATCTATTTCTTTCCTATACATTTGATTTGCAAGAGGTTGCTTTACTTGCTGCATGGCAGTCAATTGTACATATTCATCCTGAGGAATAACAATCATGCGAGAATAAGAACTCATAGTTTGTAGATAATCATGGGAGTTTTCAAAATATCACTTCGAAATCTAAATTCTTCCGGACACTCTTGCGTAAAGTCAATGAATAAGTAACCGTATGGTTTTTCAGTGGCTGCTTGAAAAATTTCAATTAAGGCTTTTGATTCTCTGGGTGCAACTTGTCGCGCTAAAATTTCAAATTGACTTTTATCTCGCGGATTCTTGAAAATAGCATAATAGTGTGTATTCAGGTTTCGTGTACGAGCTTCTTTTCCATCAGGAAACAAATGTTGTGTGATATAGATGATAAAACACCTTTTATGATGTGCTGCGCGAGTGAACATATCTGCAACATCTTTTGAATTCTTACTTTCTTTTAATAAATCATCCAATACAACAACATCATTAGACTGAAGTTTATCCACTGCAATAATTCCTTCATGTCGAATAAAGTTGCGACTTTGCAATTCCTGAAACAGCGACGGTTGATAAATACCATAACACCAAATCACTCGATTGATAGGTTCCTCAAACAACTCCCTTCTTTTATCCAATAAATTCAGCGTGAAAACAGTTTTACCTGCATGAGATGGACCTGATACAGTCAGAACTTTATCACATTGAAGTCTGAAATCCATTTTAATACTTTGAGATTCAACATTTGCATAATTAACGTCTAGAGCCAAAGATATTACCCAATAGGTTACCCACGACAGGAGCTAACATTGGAAGTATTGCTGAAAGGAAACCGTCCTTTTGTGTTAGAGTTTTCCTCTTTCTTGGAAGGGTGACTTTAGGATTGGAGATGAAACGCAATTTTGTAGCATATCGCTTAAGTAACTTTCGTTGTTTTGGTGCTAATTTCTTCGTCCTCAACTTTCTGACATGAGAAATAATTTCACGAATGAATTTATCGTTAGCATGTCGTATAGCATTGTATCGCTGATTTGCTTTCATTCGTCGGAGAGCTTGAATGGCTGAAGAAAACTTTGAAGACTTTTGACTTTTACGTTTCGTCATTTTACGTTTCGCCATTTTCCGTGTTAGTCTTTGCTAAAACCTATCTTTACCACATTTGCATAGGTAGTAACTATTGCGACATAAGTGACACTCGAAATGAGCAATATCACAGTGGTTACATTTGCAAAGTTGAATGCAATTACGTATGAAACAGCGTTGACAAAAAGCGTGCTTACATCTCTTGAAGATGCGCTTTTCATTTCCATCCTTTCGCTTACATACATCACAACACATAGTTTCACCGTTACTGATGTCTATAGCAAGTCTTTTTGAAGATATGAATTTGCTAGCCTTTTCTAAATAATAGACGCATGTACAGAAGGAATATACTTCGAGAGTGAGCAGACATAGCTCGAAAACCAGTTGTGCTACAATCAAGTACCACTGCATTTTCAATTTTTCTTTATGGAAAGTTGAATGTGAGTATCTGAAATCGCTTCAATCACTAGACTGCTGCCATGATGGTTAAATGCGTTAAGACGTTCAGCAATTTTTATCATATGTCTTTTAAAAAATTCTTCGGGTGATCTACCACTTCCATTGAATAAGAAGCAAAATGGAAAGAGCGACTTTCCACCTCTTCCTTTCCAAAATGACTAAACTTAATTTTCGCAACTAATCGCGCCATGACAATGCTATCAGAGAATGTATTCATTAACTCTAGAAATAGAGTGCTAGCATCATCGACCACTGCTTCGATGTCGGTCTCATCTTTATGAAAATTTATCACATAATCTTGAACAGCTCCTTCTAAACTTTGCCTATGAAAATGTAATGTTCCGCAGTCGTTTGAGAAAGACATGATTGCCCTTTATCTAACCCATCCATTGCATGAAAACAACAACTCTTCTCATAGTAACATTTATTGAATAACGGTAACAAGCATGCATTATAAATCAATGGTTTGAAACAGATAAAATAGATACAGCTGGTAACTATCATACAGCGAGCAATGATGACCATACAGGACTTTGGCAGTGTTGAGGTAAGGAGGAAAGAAGCATTGGTTATGAACGTAGCTACTACAACGAACAGACAAAATAGGAACACACAAATCCTTAAAACGTTTCGTGACTTCATGGTAGTGTTGATTCACTCTACTATCCCAAGGCGGGAGCAAAATGTCATCAATGATTAGATTGGGAAATACTTTCCTCTCCTTACCAGGATTATTACAAAAGATGCGTATAACATTGAAAGCAGCTAACCATCGTTTAAAGTCAATAAGAAGAGCACTCTCACAAGAAAAGCCATAGTCTTGCAAATATTTCAGATTAAGTCCATGAATGTGTTTTCTCGCCCATTGATCAACATTGGGATTGCAGTTGGCATGTTGATGATAGACACTGACAATCTGATATGTCCAATTGTTCATAGCAATAGCACTGAGTTCCTGTACAGGTTCACCCTCACAATCCATAAAAATGATGATAGAAGCCTAAAACGGAAATTTACACATCTAAGGAAACGTTCTATAACATATTAAAAAATGAAGAATTACATCGATGCTTTTCACGACAAAATACACAAATGATATGATGGCAACGAAGAAGTAAAATGTATCTAATAAGACCACGTCTACGACACTCAAAGCACATAAGCGAATTGTCATAGGGTAGAGTTAGGAAAGGACTAGTTATTCTCCTTCTTTGATTTGCGTTTTGAGGCAGCATTCTTCTCCGACTTGCGCTTCGTACCACTGCTGTTAAGGATTTGATCAATTATGTCGTCCACGTTGGGTGGTTTTGGAATATATAGGATGGATTCCATATGCATGGAGAGCGAGGCTATTTTATTATCCTTGTGCCGACCATAATATAGCCCATTCACTTTGAAAAGGATATCCCAAGTACCTTCTCCGAGCTCGTCGCATGTCATAGTAATGGGCAAAAGACCGTTCCAGGACACCATAAAATTCAAAAAATAGTATCTTTAAAAACGACATAAATTCATGAATTTGAACCCTTTTTCAGGTTATGAAGACCTAAATTCATACATTTGGGCGTTTTTAAAAATACCCAATTTTCAAATTTTTCAAAATCTCAAATTTGAGAATTACAATTTTCACCCTTAAAATCATGACCGTTCCAGGACACCGAAAATCAGAAAAGTTAAGAATCTCAAAATTTGTGAATTACAATTTTCTCGCTTAAATCATGACCGTTCCAGGACACCGAAAATCATAAAAGTTGAGAATTTCAAATTCATGAATTTTATCCATCTTTCAGGTTTTTAAAATATATCATGTGACTAAAAATATTTCTTTAAAAATGGAAGAAACAAAAGTGGAGGAAACCGCAAGAATTTTTATCCTTCGTTATCATATTAACGTAGTTCTACTTTAATGGACATTGAAAAAATGAATAAAGAAAAACACAAAGATAGAGTACGTTATATGAAAGATAAGGAATCTCAATTATTATTAAGATTAGAGCATTATAAAAAATTAAGAAAGAGATGGACTAAAGTTAAGAATGTAACGCAAGGAATTGGCATATTCTTAACAATAAGTTTAGGCGCTCTCACTATTGTTATATCTTCTGGTGTTTTAGTAATTCCAGTAGTTGCTACAGCTTTAACAGGTACGGGTGTTTTTGCAACTTCACTTGTTACAATGTTAGATAAATCTTTAATAACTAAGAAACGAAAATCATTAAAAACTAAGCATTTACATATTAAAGAAGTCTATGACAAATTGCATTACTACTTTCAAAGAGTATGTGATGATAATGTTATTACGTTAGATGAGATTGAAAAATTTGATCAAATAGCTAATGAAGTAAATCAAATATCATTTCAATTACAGTCAGAAAAAGTTGATGATAAGAATAAACAGGATGGCAAAATTTCGAGTGATGGTAAAACTTTTAGTGATGGTAAAATTTCTAATGAAGAGAATGATAAAATTTTTTTAGAAGAGCTAAAAACTTTAAGCGAAAATTTAAGCAAAACTTTATTAAACAAAACTTTATTAAACAAAACTTAAAACGAGAAACCTTTAAACGAAAAGATGTCAGACAACAAAGCAATAAAAAAATAATTTGTTCAGTAAAATGTTTTTGTTGTATTCCAATGTTACCACAAAATTCAAATATTATATTTTAAAAATGGATAAAATTAGAGCTGATAATCAAAAAAGAATTAAACAATTAGAAGAGTTAATAAAACAAAGAAATATTATGAAAGAAAATCATCTTCAACATAGAATGATAAAAGCTGGTATTCAATCTGATATGTTTGAAAAAATGCAGCAAACCGAACAAGTAAAAACTGATTTTGAAAAAACTATGAAACCATTTAAAACTCTTGAAAAAGAACTTACAAATAATGATAAACAAATTGATATAACAGATCCAGAGCACAAAACTATATTAGATGACTATGGATTACTAGAATCAAACATTAATAAGAAATTACCAAAATCTATGCAATTTGAACATTCTATTTCATTTATAGATGGAAAAACAATACCTAGATTTTATCTCGGACAAAAAGAAATATTTCCACAACCTTTTCGAGGTTTAATTTTTTCACCAGATAAATCTCCTTTTAATTTAATTTAGATAGAAATTTTGTTGATCTTTTAAGAGGAGCAGATTTAAATAATTATGCTGTAGAAGATCTCATAAAATATAAAGCTATGTTAGATAGAGTTGGTGCAGTAAAATCTCTTAGACGTTATAAACAATTAGAAAATTTATTATCAACGGGAGTTAAAGTAGGAAAAGGTTTATCTGAAAAACAGAAAACAGAAACAACTGTATTCTTACCAGATGAACCACAAGAATTACTAAATAGATTAAATATTTTAATATCTGCAATAAAAGAAGGACATAATTCTAGTTTCAATGAAATTCATGCTATATTGAAAAGACTGTTAGAAAAGAAGATTCTAAATGAAGAGGATTCTAAAAGTATAACGAACCGAATGTTCTAGGGCTTCGCCCGTAGCTGAAATATGTTGTTGTTTCTAATTTTTATTTATGATTTTTATCTACGATTTTTATCTACGATTTTTATCTATAATATTTATTCAAAATTTTAACTAAAAAATGTGTTCAGCAGATTTAGACAAAAATAATAATCATTTAGAAAATTTGACAGAGATTATGGGTTTATCAAAATTTAGTACGACGTTAAAAATTATAACAACTACTTCATCACACACTTGTAATTTAGAACCCATTCTACATTTGGAACAAAATAAAAATTATCAAATTGCATTGACTAGTTTCTCTACATTTAACACTATTCAAAATGTTATAAAAGATGTGAATGATCAATTTAGATATTCTACTGATAAAGGCAAAACATGGAAAATAATAACTTTTCTTCCTGGTTCTTACGAAGTTGAATCAATATCAAATGAAATTAAGAGACATTTAGGTATACCATTTAAAGATAAGAAACAATTACATTTTGCAGTTGAACCGGCAGTCAATAAATTTTCTCTTTAGACGAAAATCATCAAGTTGATTTTAATCATGATAGATCATTGTCAAAGCTATTAGGATTTAATAAACAAACCTATAGTCAAGGTTATCATTTAGGTGAGAAGATTCCAAAAATAACTGAAATAAATTCAATTGTTGTACATTGTGACATTATTGAAGGAGGATATATAAATGGTAAATTGTCAAATTTAATATTCAGTTTTCCAGCTTTTACTGTACCCATTGGTTATAGATTAAATGTAATTCCACAAACATTAATATATTTCCCTATTACAAGAAGAACTATTAACAACATTAACATGAGAATCACTGATGAGAAAGGACAAGAAATAAATTTTGGAGGTGAAGAGATTATGATAGATCTTTTGGTTCGGGAGGTATAAACTCCCACGCGAAGCTAGAGAAGTTTAATTTTCTTCTTCTTTAAAAATAAAAATAAAATAAAAATAAATTTTTTTATTAAAAAATGAGTGAACTACCTCCATTTAATAAAAAAACTCAAATTTAATCATCATCCAAATTTACCTAATAAAGTTTTGTCAGTTATTTGCGGAAGATCAGGTTGTGGAAAAACGTATCTATTATTTAAAATTTTAACGACTCCAAATTTTTTGGATTATAACAATCTTATAATTTATACAACAACAGCAGAACAACCCGTCTATCAATTTTTAAAATATGGATTTGAAAATAATCTTAAAAAAACAGCAGTTGCTTCATTATTCAAAGAATATGAAAAATCTGAAGATGAAGAAGAAATAAGTTCGTGGTGTGAAGAAGCAGCAAAAAATAGTCAGTTAGTAGAATCCCATAAAAATAAGCATATAAAGATACAATTAATAGATGATAGTGGTAATATGCAAGATCCTAGTAAACTAGATAAAACAATGAAACATTGTGTAATTTTTGATGATTGTGTTAATGATAGAAATCAGTCAGCTCAGAGAAATTTTTTCACAAGAGGTAGACATAATAACTGTAGTGTTTTTTATTTAACACAAAGTATGTATTCATTAGACGGAAGTGTTATTAGAAAGAATGCAAATATATTTATACTATTTGAAATAAATGCAAGAAACTTAAGTGATTTGTTAAGAGATTTATGCGTAAGAAATAAAGATGAATTTAAACAATCGTGTAACAATGCTTGGTCAAAAGATTATGGCTTCATTACAATTAATATTGATAAAAAAAATTCATGATAGAGTTATCGAACAATTGTTCTCTGACTAGGCTTCGCCTCGAGGGGCTTCGCCCCGACTGAAAGTCGATAGAACATTTGTTTACCGAGTGATAAAAAAATATACAAATATAGTGTTATAATATTTTATTTTATTTTATTTTGTGTATATATCAAATTTGTCTATCTTAGAAATTAGAAAATTAAAAAGGTGAAGTGGTTATTCCATCAGATAAAATTTTTCTTTTATCATCAAATGGATCTAATGCTAATTTATGTTGTTCTTTTAAAAACATTTTATGTTTTTTTGAATTTAGTCTATAATTACATGCTGTTTTTATTTCATTATTAAATAATACATTTTTATAATCTTGAAATGTTATTTGATTAGCCACTGATGCCTTTGAAATTCCTTTTAATGTTTTATGTGTTTTAATATTATTAGTTGTGTTATAACAATAACATTTAGATTTTAAAAATATAGCTTCTGTTATGAAATCTTCATTTCCTTCTAATTCATCTTTTACTTTACATAAATCAGAAGGATGAATGATATCTTTTATTTTATTAATTTCTTCATCAAGTGTAGAATTATACGGTTTTATTAATTCTAAGAAAACAGAATCGGTATCTGTAAAGTGTAATTTATAGTTTTTGCCATAAGCAGGTGCTAAATAATCATATATAAATCTATACATAAATAGTTTAGCTAATTCTAATATAGTGAATCCTATAAAATTAAACTTATCATGTTTTACGCTGATTCGACGTAAATGTACAGCACATAGTTCATCACTAAATCTAGTAGTTCTTTTATATGTAGGTTTCCTTGTTGAATTTTGAAACCTATCTTTATCATAAACTATTTCAATATTTTGTCTATTACTCACATTTTCTAAAGTCTTACCATAAAATGCATTATTCATTAATTTGAAGAACACGTTTCCAAAATCATCTTTATTTCTTTTAGCTATTTTACGTTTTTCAATATTGAACTCTATATAATCTTTTAACCACCTAGATTTTTGATAAAATAGTTTTCGATGTATTTTGGTGAGAATCATTCCATGTTCTAAATACCAATCTAGCATTCTTCCTTCAACAACATACTTTCCTTTATTGCTTTGTGTTAACATAAGTTTTTTTGTTGGTCTGTATTTCTTAGGAATTAAAGATTTTTGATAATCTGAAAAATCTTCTACATTGGGAATTTTGTTTTCGGGACAGAAAGGAAAATATTTTGTTTTATCTTTTATTTCATCAGGATATACTAAATCAACTTCATATATATAACCATGATTATAATTTCCATCATATGTTTTTTGATAATCAAGAATATTACACCATGACATTTCACCTGTTGGTAATTCTTGTATCATGCAAGAAGAATATAAGCTATTAAAATCATAATATAACAAATAGTTTTCTCTCATGAATTCATCAATTGCATTTTCACGTTCTACTCCTTCTCGTTTCGTTCGAAAAATTTCTAATATTTTTTCTTTTTCTTCTGGAGATAAAGGTTTCATTATTCCATAATCATCAGGATTTACTTTTTTATTGTAACACTGTACATAACGATTACCTAAAACTGATGAAACTCCACCTCTAATTCCAGATTCAAAAAATAATAATTTATCATATGTATTTTCTTTATAATGTTTAAGTTTAACATTTGTATGTTTTAATCCTGCTAACCATGTTAAACCTGGTGTAGAATAACAATAACATGGATCTATTCCGTAATATTCTAAACACATGTCACGAAAGTTTTCGAAAAGATCAGCTAGTATTAATACATCTATCTGAAGATATTTCATTGTATAATCATACATTGTTTTACAATTTAACTCTCTCCAATTCTTTTCAGCTTCTGCATAATCTTCTTCAGATAGTTGTGATTGTTTTAATGTTGATTTAAATTTATTTATTGGAGGAAGTTGTTTTTCTTCCATAATTTTATTCACAGAATTAAAATCAGTCTTCGACTGTGAACCACAGGTTTTATCTCCAGTTATATATTCATACGGAAATATGCCTTTTAAAGGTTTTAAATTATATTCATTTAATATTTTACATTTTTCAGATTTCAAAGTTTTTCCCATAACATCTAATGAATAAGGAGTAAAAAATCTAAATGCATCTAAAATTCTAATACAACCTAATTGCATTGAAAAATATTCTTCTTCTGTTTTACATAGTACATTTATTTGTTGTTGTTGTAATTTTTCAGATGAAAATAAATCTTTCATTACTAGATGGAAATCATATTTAGAACCATTGTAGAAATATAAAGGAACAAAGTTATATTTAAATTTATTAGCATTAAGAATACAAGAATTATGTGCTGCACCTCTATATAATCCATTTAGATGATCATGATCTTTTACCTTATCAAGATATCTACCTCTGCCATTTTCATAATTTTTTGTAAATTCTTTTCCACAGTAATAACATTTTGTTTCATTAATAAAATTTAATTTTTCTTTTTCTGTTAATGGTATCATTGGAATATTTGTTTCAAGCAATTGTGAAAAACGTCCTTGTAATTCTTCTACTTTCTTTGTAAACATTTCTGAACTATCTTCACCATAGTATTAATAATATTCTGATTTAAATAATTCAGGATAATTTGAATGAATGTACATTCCCCAACATAATGGTTTTTGTTCAAATAAATATTTTTCTTTACTTTGTTCAGCTGCACTTTTTTCATATTTATAATTATCAGAATTATCATTTTCAGAATCGGGCGAAGCCCTGGAACTTTCCGATCGATTTTGTGTCATGTTAACATTATATGCTTCGAAATCACAATATATTGTAAAGGGTACTTTATTTTTGAAATACCATTTATTGTATTCTAAATAATCATCTTTAGGAAAAGTATTTTCAACTGCTTCATTTTGTTGACAATTCTCCAAATGTCTATTCATTTCTTCTTTAGTTTTAAAACTTGTCATACATTGAAGACATGGAAAATTTGTATTATCTGAAGTTTTTGTAAATATAGAAACATCTTTAAACAATATAAAATGACCCTGATAATATAATATATTCGCTTGTGTTGGTTGCTTTGTTTGTTTTAATTTTTCAAATTTATCTTTATATACTTCATGTGTTTCATCAATTTCTTTTGCAAGATTAAATGTATTTCGATGAAAATTTTGATTTAATATTTGTAGCTGTTGTTCATATTCTTTATCATATTGTTCTTTATATTGTTGTAGACATTTTTTTAAAGATTCATTTATTTTTTGATTGGTTTCATTTTCTTCATTATTTTCTTCATTTAATTTTTGAATCGTTTCTATCTTATTTTGATATTTATGGTGATATTCTTGTAGTAACATTTTTGTTTGTTGTTGATAATCTGTTTTACATTTTTGTAAAATTTCATTTAAAGTTTGTAATTTTTGTTGATATTCTAAAGATAAAGATAAATAATCGGAATCATAATCATAATTATAATTACGTCCTTTATAATTATTATGATTAATCATTATTGGTGATAGTGTTTTAACAATTTGAAATTTTTCAGTACATATTATATTTCCTTGGTAAAAAATATTATGATGCATGTAATTTCCTCTATCATTATATACTATTTCTGATTGACATAAATTTTTATTATTCAAATAAAATTTTTTTGAATCTGAGTAAAGTGGAGTAATTTTACCAATAGAAACATAATTCACATTTGATTCAAGAACATTTACTTCTATTAAATTTTTATTCTTTTTATGAAACTTTATTAACCTATTATAATCATAAGGAAATTCATGTAAGCCATCAGAGAGATCAAATTCCTTTATGTATTCTTCTTTATTATAATGACTTAGTCTCTCTTTGTGATATTCTGCAGGATGTAAATGTGCTATAATACTCCACAGAAAACAATAATCATCTTCATTTTTTATGTTGATTATTTGTGGTGAACTGAAAGGTAAAAGAACATAACTACCACCAGTATTATTTTTATATTTATCAATTACTATTTTCTTAGATAGTATTTTAACAAATCTCCAACCAGATTCACGTAACTGGGCTTCAATTATACAATTTTCTAATTTAAGTATCATTTGTTCAAATATGGGTTGTATATCATTTACATTATGAATTTCTTGTGAATTTGTAAAATGTCCTTGTATTATTTCTTCAGGAATTCCATCAGGTCCATTTTTTGTATAAAGTACTTCTACATTCATATAACATTTGAAAGATTTCTTAAATATTTTGAAAAAGGTTTTTAATACATTATAAAAAGTTTCATCGATTTCATTATGTTCAACCGATTCATTAAATAAATATTTTATATCTGTTACCGCTTTATCGGTTTTTTTAATTTCGTTTAATTCATCTATTTCGTTAAATTCATCAGTATCGCTAAATAAATATCTTCCATCTGGTAGGGTCTCATCTTCACTATTAAAAACTTTTTTATATTCCGAATGTGAATAATCATCAAACATTTTTTTAACTTTTATATCAGTAGGTAATGTTTCTAGATAGTTTTTATAACTATTTAATTTTAATATATTTCCTTCATCAACTCATTCTACATTTTGTAAATGCAATTTACTATTTAAATGAGATTGATAACTTCTTTTTGTTTGCAACTTTTTTTTACATAAGTTACAATAAAACTTGGTATTTTCCATTTTTTTATTTTTTAAAGAAAAAAATTGTGTTTTAATTTTAGATATAAACATTCTAATATCAAGGTCTAGAGAGATAATATATATTATTATATATTTCACGTTCTTTAGTTATTTTATTTTCTTTATCATATAATGTTTTATAATAATAAGTTTTATCATATTAAGTTTTATCATATAACGTTTTATCAAAAGATAATTTAAATTTATTTTCACTAACTATTGATTCTTCATCATCATAAATTGATTCTTCAAATTGATTCTTCATCATCATCATAAATTACTCTTTTTGGGATTGGATACCATTCTCTTATTGGAATATCTAATTCTAAATTACATCTTTTATCTGATAATAATATAATAGAGAAAAATATTGGTCTTTGATCTCTTTTGGAAAATTTAATAACACCACCATAATCTGAATCCCTTTTAGTTTTTATTAAAGATGATAAAATTTTAAATTGATTAGATGTAAATCCTAATTTAAATTTTGTAGACCCGACACATAGTTGTCTAACAGTATCTTCAACTATTCCATCATTATTATTTTCAATTGTAAGAAAATGAAATTTAGATAAATTTTGATTACATGTAGTATTAATATCATGTACATCAGTATGAGATATAAATTTTTCTTCACTTAAATTTTTATAATTACTAATATTTTTATAATCTTTTTTACCATTTACACCTTTTTCAGATGTTTCAGAATCATCTACATTATCATCATCTATATTAACATCATCATTATTATTATAAGATTCTTTAAGATCGGGCAAAGCCCTAGAACCTTCGGTTCGTTTATCATTATTGGATTCTTTAAAATTATTATTATTTTTAAAATTATTATGATTATGATTATGGTCATTGTTAATAGTATAAGGTGTAGTCCACATATAAATTTTCTCTTGTTGAGCTAAACCATTTATATAAGATTTTAATAAATTAATATTTAAATTTGAATATAATCCTATATAAGTATCATCATCATATCTTCGCGACATTTCTAATGTTTCTTGTTTATAAATTGTATCTCTATAATAAACTTGGCATAATAATTCTTCATTATGTTTTTTACTCTCTATGTGAATGTTATATTGATTTTGATCGTCAACAAATAATCTAATTTTTTCTTTCGAAAAAGATTTTAATTTTTTAACTAATTCTTTAATATTGATATAATTGATAATTTTAGTTTCTATCCAATCAGTATTACTAATTGGTAATACTGCTCTAATAAAACCATAAACATTATTATGACCTATTATAACCATATTTTCTTTATTTAATTCCACATAAGCTACATCATTATATTTACTTACTATATCCATAAATTTAATAAATGAATCACCTGGAAATAAACAATAATTAGTTTCTATAGAAGGTAAACCTTTAGTCTGTTCTCTAAATATTTCGGCTTGTAATTGAAATAAAATATTAACATATATACATGGATTATTATTATTATTATTATTATCAAAACATTTATTTTCAAATCCCGTTGATCTCGTCGAATAAGAAGAACAGGATGATGCGGACGAATATAATTTTTTAAAATTTGCTTTATCCATTTATTTATTTTTATTAGAAAAAAATTAATTTTTTTTATTTTTATTAGAAAAAATTTTATTTTTTTCTCATTATATAAAAAAATTACTTTTTTATTGTTTTAAAAATGATGATACCAAATGTTGGTGGAGGTGCATATATCCCGAATAATCGTGAATTAGAACTAGAGATAGAAAATTATATCATGAAAACTGGAGACGTTTTATCTGGTCCATTGCATCTTTCTATTCTTCCGCAACAAAATACAGAGTTGACAAATAAACAATATGTTGATACACAAATCAATGACTTAAAAGAAAAATATATAAACGATGTTTTGGTTCCACTGATGAATGAATAAAATTTGCTAAAACTTAATGACAAATCATTAAACGAAAAATTATTAAAACTTGATAAAAAGGATAGAGAGCTAGAAGCAGATATAGCAAAACTTTTTAAAAAGATTTCTGAACAATCAAAAATTTTAATATTACTTTCTATAAATTTAAAATCTGCAGTCATTAAAAATAAACATCAGATAAAAATGTTAAAAGAACAATTAGAAGATGAAATAGAAAAACTACCTGAAAGAATTAAAAAAAATTTAAAGCAGTTACAAGCTACATTCCAAAAAAAGTGTTGATGAATTAAGTTCTAAAACTACTCAACAAATGAAAAAGATGAATAGAATAATAAATGAAGTAAACTCGCTTAATCAAAAAGTTGATAAAATGAAAACTCTTAAAATCAATTTAGAAAATGAATTAAAGAAAAATTTACAAGAAAACTCTAAAGAAAATAAAGAACAGTTAGATTCCGTTAAAAGACAATTAGATTAAGTTAATTAAGTTAAATTTAGTTAAGTTAGATTTAGTTAGATTAAATTAAGTTAAATGCTCTTAAAACGGCGTTGAAGATGAATCAGGAGAAAATGCAAGTTAATAGAAAAGAAATTAAAGTACATCACACGCTGCTTGACGCAATAGATAAAGTGCAACAGTCAATCAATAAAGTTATCTCGAAGTTGTTGTCCATTCACAAACGTAAATATTGATCGACGAAGTCTTGGGTTTCTAACCTATCGGAGCGAAGCTCCTCGAGGCTTTAGCCGATCGGACCAAAGGTCCTCAGGTTACTAACCAATAGAACTTTGTTCAGAGGCTTTAGCCAATCCTAAACGTAAATCTTAGCGCAAATATTAACGTAAATATTTTTTCCCAAAAGTCAAATTTAATCCTAAAAAATGCCTATAATTTATAATCACAATCTTAAACATTTTGCTTCAAATCAAAAAATTGCTCTTGAACCACGTATGAATCCTGTTTATCATTATGATAATAGAGAAACAGTTCACACGGAAGGAGCTGGTATATTTTCTGGTATTGGAAGTATCGTTAACTTAATTAAAAATAATAAAGATTTGATTACATCTGCTGCAAAAGGAGCAGCTGCTATAGGTAGTACAGCTAGTGCAATATCAAATGCTGTCAAGTCTCAAAACGAATTAAAACAACTAGAAGCTATTCGTAAACTTAGGAATGATTCCGAAGAACTAAAACATTTAAAAAAAACTTTCAGAGGAAACAAAAACTAAAATTGCTAACATAGCTGTTGGGGAAACCTTGAGGAGCGGAGCTCCGTCTGATAGTAAACATAAGAAGAAATCAGGCGTAGCCATAAAACGTTCAATTGAAGAAATAAGAGGAAATGGCGTGAGTAGCAACCTTCGGTCTAACCAGCAAAGCTGTAGCGGAGCTGGTCTAGCAAAATTCTAAAATTATGTTTTTTAGTAAATTTTTTTTAGTAAAATTTTTTTAGCAAAATTTTCTTAGCAAAATTTTTTTAGTAAAATTATTTTAGTAAATATATTTTAGCAGAATTTTTTCTGTGTGTGATAAAAACAAAAAGTCAAATTATTTTTTATAAAAATGTCTTCGCTTATCGAAAATAAATTTAGATTAGACGATCCTCCGTTCGTCAGTTGCAATCAAAAAAAGAATGACTATATAAGAATTGCTATGAATCCTGGATCTTCCAGTAGAGTAAATACTGGAGGTGATTTACTTTTTGAAGTTGATAATCAGCAGAGTTATATATATCTACCTGATTCATTTTTACACTGTGAATATTCTTTGTATAGTGATGCCAATTTTACAACACCATTACCAGAAACCGATAATATTGCACTAGAGAATAATTTTTTTCCAAGATTATTTACACAAATGCGTTTAGATGTTGCAACTCAAAATATAGAAACAATAAGTGATTCTCCAGGTGTAATTGATACAATGCTTAGATTTGTAACAATTGGTGAAAATAATAAAAAGTATGAAATCGAAGGTTGGTTTCCTGATACTAATGATGGTATAATTGTTGATGATTTAACTCACGCTGGAACAGATGCAGCAGGAATTGCGAAAGATGTAGAAAATATTGCAAAACATTTAAATAAAACAAACAATAGTGCATATAAAGAAAGACGTGAATTTAACAAGAAAAGTAAACAGACAGTAAATTGGTCATTGTCTCCATTATTCGGTTATTTAGATTACGATAAAATATCATATCAATTAAAATTTAAATTAATAATTCATCGTACAGCAAATAATGAATTAATCTTTTTTGGTAAGACTGGAAAAAAGGCATATTTAAAAATCGATAGACTTGAATGGTGGA
Organism: Prostheceraeus crozeri; assembly: GCA_907163375.1. Taxonomy (NCBI): domain Eukaryota; kingdom Metazoa; phylum Platyhelminthes; order Polycladida; family Euryleptidae; genus Prostheceraeus; species Prostheceraeus crozeri. The sequence continues at coordinate 31,025 of CAJQUW010003362.1, read as the reverse complement.
TTAAGCATATTACTCCTAGTTCAGAGATTGAAACAGCTATTGCAAAAAGATTAAATACTAACAAACCAATTCCAGTAAATTTTCTAAAGCGTACTGCTAGTTCAGTAACTTTTTCCGAACAAAGATTTAACTGGCATTTTACTAGAACTGCGAATACTCCAAGATATTTATTACTAACATTTCAAAGAAATAATTCTCCAAGTTTTGATAAGAACAACAATCTTTTTCATATTAATACAATTCGAAGTTTACAAGTTTCATTAAATCAAACCCGATATCCAATTGATCCATTAAGATTCGATGATACCAATAATCAATTTATGGAAGGATATGATTCTTATCGAAATCTTTGTATAGAATTTGGAGTTGAACCACAATTAACTCCTGGAGATTGGAGACATTTATATCCTGTTTTCTGTTTCGATTTAAGTGCACAATCAGAAGATATTATTAAAAATGGTTGTGATGTAACAATTAATATTGAAAAGAAAGATTCCACAACTTCATTGATGGCTTATGGTTTATTGCTAGAAGATGTAAAATATTCTATTGAAATTCTTAATGGAAATATGGCTAGGATCGGGTGAAGCCTCGAGGAGCTTCGCTCCGATAAGTTAATTAAAATTTTTGTTAACTTAAATTTTTTTTAGTAATTAGTAATAAAATTTTTTTGTTACTATAATAGATTAAAAATTCCTAATTAAAAATTTATTCATAACTAGAAGAGATTAAAATTTTTGATAACTTAAAATTTTTTTATTAAAAATGTCGCAAGCGAAAAGTTATAATAATAAATCTGTTGAATTAAAATTACGTAATATTGTTGACAAAAATACCCCTAAAACTATTACGATTAATAAAAAAAAGTATTACATAAGTAAACCAATGATAGAGAATATTCAATTACAAGAAGAAAAGAATGGCGGGATTCTCCCATTAATTCCACTAATAATAGGTGGCATAGCAGCAGCAGGAAGTGTTGCAGGTGGGACAGCTGGTATTGTCCAAGCAGTAAATAAAAATAAATCAGAGAAGGCAGCATTAGAAGAACAAAAACGTCATAATAGAGAGTTAGAGAAAGTTGCTAGGGGTGAAGGAGTAGTAGATAATTCTATTAGTAAATTAAAATTAGTTGATGAAGGAAAACGAGTTCTTAAAAATATTCTCCACAATGTTGATGATTTAATTGAAATTAAAGAAACTAAAGATGGTTCTGGAATATATCTAAGTCCTAGTATGATAAGGTAATAACCTCAGGACCTTTGGTCCGATCCGGTAAAACATTTATTTTATCTTTTAAAATGAACTCTACAAATTTCGAAAATTTAATTAAACTAAAAATTGCTAATTTAGATTTATTGAATTATCTATTAAACAAAAATAAAAACTCAAACTGTCAGCATATTAGAGGTGACATACAAAAAACATTAGAAAACTTTCCCAGATTTATTTGGAGTAAATATTCGAAAGAAAAACATCTTCCCGGTCATTCATATACTGGTCCAGGAACTCGATTAGATATAAGACTAGATGAGAATAATAATCCGAAACCAGGTGAAGAACCAATAAATAGAGTAGATGCCGCAGCTTACAGGCATGATTTAGCTTATCGAAATCATGATCTAAGTTCTCGACATGCAGCTGATAAGAAGATGATTCAAGAATTAGATAGTATTCAAAATCCTACATTTAGAGAAAAAATTGAAAGAATGTTTGTTAAGAAAGCTTTACAAGCTAAAATATTATTCGGACAGGGTTTAAATGAAACGACAGCAAAGCTGTCTGAGAGCAACGCTCGAACCTACGCGTCTGAAATTCATAGGGAATACAGAAGGCCTAAATATTTATTGAAAGTAAAAGTATTTAATAAAGATGATATTTGGAGTGCTGATCTTATTCATATGCCGAATGAAAAAGTTTATAAATACGCATTGACCGTTATAGATTTATATACACGATACGCTTGGGTAAAGCCTTTAAAAAATAAAAGTGGTCTGTCAGTTAAATATGCGTTTGAAGAAATCTTTAAAGAAAGTAATAGAAAGCCAAAAAAATTGTTTGTTGATAAAGGGTCGGAATTTTATAACCGAAACGTTCAGCCACTATTTGAAACAGACGAAAGTCATCGCCAAGGCTAAATTTATTCAACTGAAAATGCAGGGAAGGCCGTAGTGATAGAAAGATTCAATCGGACGTTAAAAAATAAATTATTCAAGAAATTTACTGAGCAAAGAAATCAGAAATGGTTGAAGATATTACCAGGAATTGTAGAAGAGTACAATAATAAAGTTCATTCTGGTATTGAAGAAACCCCAAAGAATGCTTCTGACGACCCTGATTTAATACGAAAGAAAATATTCGAGAATAATTATTCGAACGAAAATAATAATTTGAATGAGGGTAATCCGAATTTACAGAAACGTAAGTCGAAATTTAAGATTGGAGATAGAGTTAGAATATTTAAGTATAAGAATAAATTTGAAAAAGGCTTCGTCGGATACTGGACTAAAGAAATATTTGAAGTTTGTGAAATAAACCAAACTTATCCGATTACTTATGAAATCAAAGATTTAGATAATGAAGATATCAGAGGCCGTTTTTATCAAAATGAATTACAACGAACTGATTTTTAATTATCATTATTATTATTATTGGAACTAACGTTTCGGGAATGAAATTTCCTTGCTAGGCGCAGCCATACAACCTACGGTTCGTTCAATTCTAACATAATATCAAGAAATGGCACTCCTTTTTGTAATTTAAATGAAACATAAAGACATAATTGACCACAGTAAGTAGTTCCCGGTTTTTGAATTTTAAATTTATTATAAATTCCATTGCCAAGTAATTTTTTGACTTCGTTTGTAGGTAGAAGTCCATAAGAGTCGAACGAATAGTTCTCAGCCTCTGCGCGGTCGAAATAGTAATTATCTCGATTTTTATTAAAGATACCTGCAGACAAATGTACGCCTTTTTGGTCTGAAGTGTGAAGATTCGTTATGAAATTTACGGTTGGCTTATTTTTGATCAATTGTAATTCGTCTCTCATTAGAACATGAAAATTCTTTATTCCTAATTCATTTGCGATTTTCTTTAGGTCGAAATTTGTCGTGGTTTGCGTTCCATATAATTTTAAAAACTCATTTATGTTGCTCATTTTATAATTAAAAAAATTTCTTATAGGGATCCCTAGAGGACAGAAGGGAGGGGATATTGATTTCAAACTGTTCTCTAATGATGACTTTCCTTACTACTTAGTCAGAAGGGGGGTATTGATTTAAAAATGTTCTCTAATGACGACTTTCCTTACTACTTATTCGATTTTGAAATGATTTAATTTAATCCAAATTAAAACGTTACATTGTTACATTTTATTTTTATGAACTCTCATTAAGAGGATATTGTTTGTTTTATCTGTATTAAGACAATGGCAACATCTGTTACCACATTTCTCAAACCGCATGATTGTTTTAGGGGATCATACGGGTTGTGCATTCATAACATGGCGTTAATAGCATAAAAGCAATCTATTAATTCATTCTCTGCTTTGAGGGAATATTCTGTTGTTATAGCAATCATTCAATACAATATCGCAGTATCGATAGTCGAGACCAATTGTCGAGCCAAAACCGCAACTTTTCTGGTTTTGGTCGGTAGTTTGGTTTTGGATCTGGCTCGCGTTATGGCCGATGAAATGATTTACAATGCGGTGCAATTTCCTCATTGTCATTCAAGTACATTTAATCATACGCGTCATGTCATACCCGTATGTTGTCAAGCAAACGTCATACACCTACAATGCCGCTTTGCTTAGATCACCATTCATAATTTTCACTTGCTATTTAAACACGCACAATTCATAAAACGTGACACATTACAATCTTAGTTTAAATCTTATCATCACAATGGTTGGATCTACTGAAAGATCTGTTCGATTGGAGACAAAGCGGAGAAGAATTCAGAAGTTAACAAGGGAAATCATACATCTGCAAGCACAAAGTAAAATATTCTTACACTTGGATATGAGAAGAATTTTTGAATACATCGGAGACCCGCACATCAATTATAGGACATGATTTAAGAGAGAGAAAAAATTGTAATTCTCAAATTTGAAATTCTCAACTTTTATGATTTTCGGTGTCCTGGAACGGTCATGATTTTAAGGGTGAAATGTCATAATCACAAATTTGAGATTCTTAACTTTTCTGATTTTTTCGGTGTCCTGGAACGGTCATGATTTAAGCGAGAAAATTGTAATTCTCAAATTTGAGATTTTGAAAAATTTGAAAATTGGGTATTTTTAAAAACGCCCAAATTTATGAATTTAGGTCTTCATAACCTTAAAAAGGGTTCAAATTCATGAATTTATGTCGTTTTTAAAAATGCCATTTTTTGAAAAAATGGTACTTTTTGAATGGACTAAATTCATGTATTTAGGTCTTAATAACCTGAAAAAGGGTTCAAATTCATGAATTTATGTCGTTTTTAAAGATACTATTTTTTGAATTTTATGGTGTCCTGGAACGGTCTTTTGCCCATTACTTGTGATGGGTGTTGAATGATCTCCCTCCTTATAGTAAGTGCACCAATGTGATACCGGTAGGCAAATTTGATTACCATCCCAAATCTTTCTATAGGGAGTATCCTTCTCATCCCTCGCCTTCCACTCTTGTGCAAGAGGAGTAGGAATGTCCATATTTAATGTCACGTACTCCTCAATAATATCAAGTTGGTGGCGAATGTACGGACTCACGGGGATCAGTATGTAGTCCCCATACTGATTGTGCATTATCTTGACATCCGTGGAAGGGAGCATTCCCGTTTGGAGTACTACACCATGATCGTCATAACGCAAGACTTGTTTAAATTTACGCTGTAGCGGTGTAGGATTATGTACCTTGGTTGTTTCTTCCACTGGCCTCAGTTGTAGATGATCTGATCGTAGCGAACCTTGTAACGTTTGACCGCCATTTTGTCCTACTAGTGCAGCAGATGGAGTAGATGCCTGAAAATGAAAAAGATTGTATTAAGTTTACGTTCAAGGGAGGAGAGGGAGGAAAGTAGCGACTTACCATTTTAGTTGGATAATAGAATAGAGAGAGAGAAAATGTGCGTCCGTCACTCGTATGATTCAACGATGGAATGATTCTCACTGTGGAAGGCTCGCTATCTATATAGAAATGCTTGATTCTCATTGGATGATGATCCTCATTGGACAATAACATCAAGCTGATTCCAAATCTGGCCTCCGTTTACCAATCCGAGCCTTCATTCGCCCGCTGGAGCTGTTTCTTGGGAAATTCTAACTCTGTCGTTTTTCGTCAATGTCCCAAAATCTTAAATGGCGTCTCACATCTAAACGAAGACAGATATGAACAAGCCGATTCTTTCAGTGAATTTGTCTCACTCTTAGCTTTCAAATGAGCTATTGCACGACTTTCTACGATCTCTAGAACCAAAGTTGGAAGATCGGTGCCGAGGGGGGGGGTCAGCGAAACTTTTTCTCTCCGATTGTCTTGAAACTCACCATACCGATGCAGAATTTCACGCTGAATCCGAATCTGGCGTCCGTTTTCCCATCCGATGGTTCGTTTTGGCGCTACAGCCCAAAACGACCAAAATTGTAGCTCTGTCGTTTTTTCGCCAATCTCCCAAATATTAAATGGTGTCTCACATCTAAACGAAGACAGATATGAACAAGCCGTTTCTTTCACTGAATTTGTCTCACTCTTAGCTTTCAAACGAGCTATTGCACGACAAAATCCGTCCACTGGAAGCCAAGATCGAAGCTAGCTCTCCCGAGGGGGGGGGGTCAGTGAAATTTGCTGAAAAATGTTTTGGTGAAGGTCTCAGGTCTAAATGCCACACTTTGGAAAATTTTCAAAATTTTGTCCATACAAAGTCACTCTGACACTTAGGATTTTTTCAGGTGAGCTCCAACCTAAAATCTTGTAACAGCTCTAACTTTTGAACGGCTGGTCCGATTGACTCGCAACAAGAACTGTCGTCGAGCAGTTTTTTCTCCTCTTTCAAACGAGTAGCTGTAAGACAAAATCCGTCCACTAGAACCAAAGTTAGAAGATTGCTGTCGGGGGGGGGGGGTCAGTGAAATTTGATGAAAAATGTTTTGGTGACGGTCCCAGGTCGAAATTCCACACTTTGGAAAATTTTCAAAATTTTGTCCATACAAAGTCACTCTGACACTTAGGATTTTTTCAGGTGAGCTACGACAGTCCACCTTCCCAACCTGGCCGGCACACCACGCCAACCTGGACAGCACATCACCGCGCGCTACGACGGCCGGCCAGAGGGGGGGGACGTCAGACTCGAAGCAACACGACGCCACACCACGACCGACTCGACGGACACGAGGGGGGACGTCAGACTCGAAGCAACACGACACCACAACCGACACGACGGACAGGAGGGGGGGGACGTCAGCGACTTTTTCGACGGCGGCCATCTTGCGCTATCCAGAAGTGGAGTTTTACTTACTACTAACATTCTTCTTATTGGTTGGAATTTGGGAAAATTTAGGTGACTCGAGCAGTTTCTCCATCTTCTTAATGTACTGGTCTTTGTCCATGAGGACCACGCAATTGCCTTTGTCCGGTTTTGTGATGTAGAGGTCCTTTTCTTTGCAGATGGCCTTGAGAGTCTTCATCATTTGTATGATTTTCCTTGGGATACTTTGCTTCTTCTTCAATATGAGTCTGATTGTCGACTTGATCAGAAACTTCACGTCTTCTTCTTTTTCTTGTAGTTGTTCGAGGGACTTGATACGCTTGAAAATTGCTTCACCTTCTATCTTGAGCTTCATCTCGTTCGGTTTGCAGGGCCAACACATTCCAAGACCATATGTCAGCGCCTCCTTCTCCTGATCGGTCAGGACTCTTTTGGACAGGTTGACGATCCTCAGTTTTGTGGAAGGGTCGGGATCAGCTTCAGCTTGAGAGTGGAATTGTAGATTCTGTAACTTCTTTGAGTGTTGTAGTTTGATTCGATCGATTGTTTTGACATTGGAAGATTGACTTAGGACTTGGATGATAGGAAGGACATCTGGTTGGCAGGTACTTTCGAAGGTTCTGAGTGTTTCGTTGGTTGATTCGACTTTTGCCATATTCTCATTGTGGACTTTGTGGAGGGTTTTGAATTGCCCTTTCTTTAGAAGATGTAACCCCAATTCCTTCATTCACAGTACCTAATGAATAACCGCAGCCAATCACAGCCGCTTTTCCTGTATTGATTTTTCTTGTCTCATTCGCACTGTATATATTGCATCCTGGTTTATTGACCGTTGTCACTGATGATGGTAGCTTGCCTACTGAAACATGTTTGCTGCTAATAAACCTATCAGAAAATTGATGAGTGAGTAAAACCCAATATGAATCACATGTGCACCATTTATCGGGAAACAGAATGTGTTTGAAGAAGTAATTCATCTTGTCGTAAGGTAAGAAACAGGTGAACGATGGAGTTTTGTGACGATGCACCTAAGACTGTCTTTATATTCGTTGAAACTGCAACAAAAGTGATCGATATTACGCCCTTTGTTTTCCATTATGCTACAAATGAACCTTGTATATGAGCAAGGTAGCATATTGAGATAACAATATGGGTGACGGTTTGAGTGAGTAATTCATATCATTTTGAGCATATTTAAAGTCTGAATCTAATATTTCTCCACATAAAATTAGCATCCGTTGAAAGTGAGCAAGGAGCCTTATGCCAATGCACAATCCAAGATTAACCCGTGGGTGCTTTTATTGATAGCATTTCAAAAGTGATTCTTTCTAACACTCATCAGATAAATATACAAAGAAATGATAAATTTTAGAAGTTGAAACCCCAATTTTAGGAGTGCAATGCATTCAATGTTGATTAATGTGCGTGTATTTATAATACCGAGCGACCTTTTATTCAAACTGTCATACAACAATCATATAGGTCCGAAGAAAGAATCTGACTTTTTGATTTCTCAACCAACTCAATGTGCTGTGCTGAACTGAATTCCCAATATAAAACACGTAAGAAATGCTATGTACACATCGCGACTACATTTTACATGATTAGACACTAATTTTATGTGTCTTAGAGAAAGTCATAAAAAAGCAAATTTCCTGATACATATGCAGTGTATACTTAAGCTAAATGTACATCAATATCAAAGAAATTGAACATTATCTTATCATACGGCGTATTGATGTCGCATTGCCGGTATGTGGGGTCCTCGAATGCAAACAATAAACCTTTTTAATGCATCCATTTCAATCACACGAATAATCGTCCAATCGATTTTAGGCCTATACATATCCCGTGAGATTTTAATGATTCCAAATATTAATGTCACACTCTACTAGATGACAGTAAAAATCAAAATCATAAAAAAACAAAATGTGACGAGCGCACGAATACAAATAATGCAAATTTAATGCATATTTTTTCAAAAAATGCATTTAATGATTTCATGATATTTACACTATTCAGATATATGCCGGCATATGTAGCTCACATGCACATTTAGTTCAAGCCAAGTATTCTGAAATATTCGAATTTATCTCTATCATTGTTTTGCTTTTCATGATGCATGCAGAAATAATTCCTGAATCCTTGAGTTCATCACTTGAGTTCTCCTACTTCGTTGCCTGAAAATCATGTCTCAAGGGGCTTGAGGCTCAATATTTTCAATCACACTAAAACTGATGGTGACATTTTTTGAAATTACACCGACGAAGTAAGGGGTAGTTCAAACTTTTATTTTGACAGCAAAAGGGAGTGATGGTTCATGTTTTTGAAAGAAAGTAAATATGTTTTGAGTTAAACACATTAATAATATCCACTCGATTTGGTTCAGAAATTCAAGGTTCAAGAAAGGAATACAATTCCCCTAAAGTTCATTTGGTTGTTTGGTTTTGACGAGGCAATTTTTGAAATCATCCATCAAACCACTGTTGTCACTTAAACTGTTATTTTAATTACATATACGTTTGTAAAATAATATAGAAAACCGATGTAATGATAGTCTGTACGGGGATGTAGCTGAAGTATGAGGAAAAGCAGAGGACTAAACTTGTGATAAGTATTTAGTATAATCAATTTGAAGTACTGAGTATGTATAGATAGTCCTGCAGCCAGAACGCGTTTCTGCAGGGAATGAGGCCGTATATGAAACTTTCAGAGAATGATGTGCATCCTATGCCTATTACGAATCTGCTCGTCTGCCGTGTTCTTGTTGGTTCCTCTTCTTGACAGACAGGATCAAAGAAAATCACATGTTGACCTAGTGGTACTAAGATTAAACAATCATGACGGGGTAGTAATCATGCTCATTGACATGATTGATGATCAAAAAATTATCATTGCCGACAATCACGGATATAGGATTTACAGGAAATATTCGTACATTAAAAGACATGAAAGCATCAAACGGTTTTTAAAAGTTGAAAGAGTAGAAAATTCAGAACTCGTCGTACACCTCCTACTGCTAGACATTAATCATACTCGTAGATTAAATCCAAAACTGAATCAAGACGTGGAACCTGGCGATGAGAATCATCAGACGCCATGCAATGATGGAAACCGCCCGGGAGGTAGTAGTGCTGATGCTGATGACGGAATCGTTCAGAATATATCTGCCAAGCAATACTTCATCGGAGAAGTAGCTACCCAAATAACAGTTCCTCCCAGTACATAGCTGCGTTCACTGACCGCATCCAAGTGAACTCTGATGGTAGTACCGGCTGGGAAGTTGATGTGGAGTCTATCTTCTACGACAGTTACATTGGTCAACCAAATGAAGAGGCGAGCATCACTATCAGATGGCTTCAGAAACAGTGAAAATTAGTCTGGAGAAGTGTTGAATGACCAGAAATGGGACTATAGCTGGCACCAATTCCCATACATCCCGAAGAAAAATGCCGCTGTGGAAATGGATCGTGGTCTGCGCTCCTTACACGACTTAGTCTGGAGACCCAGCATTGGAAGATGATCACGAACCATGCAAGTAGAACTTAAGCTGACGCAAAAATAAATCCCAATAATTTAAAATAATTACAATTGCCGGAAAATATTAGTAAAAAGGTATTTTAATCATCTATGAAATCCACGCTGAAGGGTAGAGGCTTTTCACGTAGGAGATCAATTTTTCCTCACATTCACCCACTGTGTGAACCCTGCGTAAATTCGCGCAGCTCTACGACCACCGGTCTCCAATGCTTGCAACATTTTTTAAATCACTTTTTAAGATGTGACATTGCTCAATTATCAATAATATTTTTTAAAAAGTTGGCTAGAACCATGTATCATTTCCTAAAGAGGTTGAAAGAGGCAGAGAAAAATCGGATGTTATCGACAGTAAAATAGTTTCCTGGCTGCTCTCACGGCTGTATTTTTTTGTTTTGATTTGAACCATGATATCCAATAATCTCTTCCTGGTCGAATTTATCAGTCAATCGATCTAATTGTTGACTCTATGTGAAAAGTGGTGTGTTATTGATGTTCGCACAATATTGACACTGTCGGGTAACATCAAGGGGTGGACCGGATTTGAAAATTAAAAAAATCTGGCCAGATTTACCGGATATGGAGATAAAACAAATCTGCATTACATTAAATTAATTTGTTTTTTCCTAAATAGTACAATGCATGGTGGTTACTGAATTGGACGCTTAAACGTCACATTTGAAAGATATGTTGCCTTACCTACTGTATAATTTGTCCTTAATTTCAGGTTTAATGAACCGCAGACTGATTTATTCAGGTTTGGTAGCAATAGAATTACTGACATATAGATATCGGCGGATCTACCACACAACCTTGTAATTTCCCTTTTTTCTGAACATCACCGGCAGCCAATGAGGGCAATAAGCACCCTTCGCAACTGACGAGATCGATTCTAATGTGAGAAAGAATATAGCCCGTAGGGCTGTCAAGCCTATAACCGTAGAAAACTCGATAATAACATGAGAAGCCAATTCGCGCATGTACGTGTTTCCTGTCTTAACTCATGTGATAAAAACTGAAATTATAACTGTTATTAAAACTATTCACATCGTCGGATCGATTGGCATGGACTACAGCAAACCTCTCCGACGTTTGACGTGTGTTTCGTTAAAATTTCCTTGAACTTTTTTCTTACAGAACAGTTGCTGTGACAAGCGCCATCTCTCATCGATTCAAAGTTGGACATATAGTCCGGGAGCTAGCGTGAAGTTGTGCAGGTAACGATGTAGTACATAAGACTTCCGCATAGCATAGTACACCCCTAACCTACTGCAAAACTTCGCGTCTGCCGGATCAGATCATTTGCTTTTCAGAAATAGAGAGGATAACACAATCCTATGTATTTCCAGTGGTAAATTGTGACATTTAAGGTGTTGACTCCATTTTTTCGAATTTTTGCTCATAAAAGTTACACAAATTGGTATTTTGTTGAACTGGTTATAATAGAAATCATCTACAGATCATGATCTTTCAAATGAGTTATCATTCAGTGACAGAGGATGAAGTAAAGTGTACAAACAGACGCTTTTCGCTAAAGTATATCAACAATTTTCCTGAAATTTCTATGTTAAAATTTGCAGTTACACCAACGAAAAGTGTCTGTTTGTACACTTTACTTCATCCTCTGTCACTGAATGATAACTCATTTGAAAGATCATGATCTGTAGATGATTTCTATAATAACCAGTTCAACAACATACCAATTTGTGTAACTTTTATGAGCAAAAATTCGAAAAAATGGAGTCAACACCTTAAATGTCACAATTTACCACTGGAAATACATAGGATTGTGTTATCCTCTCTATTTCTGAAAAGCAAATGATCTGATCCGGCAGATGCGAAGTTTTGCAGTAGGTTAGGGGTGTACTATGCTATGCGAAAGTTTTATTTACTACCTCGTTCCCTGCACAACTTCAAGCTAGCTCCCGGACTAATATTAATTTATTCGACAACATACCGGTAAATTTGACCTGGGATCATTACGAACATATTGTTGTACATATTTTCTGATACTCCTGACGTAATCTGGCTGATTGGGCTGCTTAATTTAATTAAGAAGTTCACAGCAAGAATGCGACACGAGGCCGAACCCCATCGCACGTATGAATATGGTTAATATAAGACTAGAATTGATTTATATTTCATCACTAAATTTTTCAATATGAACATCACGTCTTTTGATGTAGGCCTGTCGATAATAAAAAAGTTCGAGGGCAGCACATGAGACGCAACAAAAATTCTTTCAATTAATTTTTCTGAAGCGACAGTCTATTTAATTCATTTCACAACATGGCGCAAGATGCGTTTCCGGCATTTCCTTGTACAAGTGGCCTTCTAGAACTTGATGCCATTCGGTAAAAAAATTGAGCTGTGGTCACCAGATAAATGATAGGCTAAATTAGAAGTAGATACAACAATACATACCCCCTCTATATAGCCTACATGTGCATGTAGATTGCACGTTGTGCATTGATGTAACAATGCATGAGGTGCTTTATATTATATACTGGAAATAAATGAAAATCATAAATAAGGAAATAAAATATATATTATAGAGCTCCTTAGAAGAACGATAAATAACGGCACCGGGTAAAATACTAGCATTTCAGGTGCTGAAAATTCGGTCGGATTTGAAAAAGGTGTCATCACTGTCAGCGACTCTAACGTTATACTCGACCTATACTATTGTGAAAAGGTAGGCAGTTCAGTCGGACTGAAGTTGTCAAAGTTTAAAGATATACTTGAGCTGTTTTGAAAGTCTGACCAACTGTCACGTATCGGTGAATTTCTAATTCTCCTTCATACTTGGAAGCTCCAATAATCCATTAATCAGAATAATAACATTCGCATTCTCGACGTAATTTTCGTATATTACACATGCACTTATTATCTAAGACTTCTTCCACGGACTGTTGATTTCACCCCGAAATGTATCGGTATTATACGAATGTCATTAGGGAATACACATCTTACTTTTCACCTATAAGAATCGAATGTAAAATGATGGATTAATAGATTCGAGAAAGAAGAGATTATTTGAATATCATAATTCATATCAATACTGAGAAAAATAGCTGTGAGAGCCCTAAAGCAGCTTCGAGCTGTCGATGTTACCCGACTTTTTCACACATAAATAGAACTAATCATGTAAATAAAATGATTGAATATTGAGTTAAATCCTCAGTTGAAAAATGGGAACAGACCTGAGTAGTTGCCTTTTCATCCAATGTCAGGAACCATCAGCAGGCCTAGTTCTCATGTCTCAGCATCGAACAACTCCCTATTTATAGTTGCAGCCATGCACGGGTCAATTTCAGATTTGCAATCAGCAAGTTAGTGAAATTTCGACGGACATTCATTAAATATCACTCTAAACATACTACTGGCAAATCACCTATGTTAGTGCGCCTGCAGTAATTAATAGGTGCTGCTTTCTGCAAACACAATGTAAATAAAATAATAAAATATTGAGTTGCAGTTGATGTTAATTATTGCGGGCATAAGAATTTTGATTTGCCAGTAGTGTATTTAAAGTGATATTCAATGAATACCCGTCGAAATTTCACTAACGTGCCAATTGCAAATCTCAATTTGACCCGTGCATGGCTGCAACTTTCACCCCATTTGCCTCAGGGGGATTATGGCTCACTAACTCACTGAGGTCTCCTTCAGTGACTTTACCTAACTCTGTGATGGCTTTCTCTGAGTGGCAGTTTCTTTGTGGTTTCTTTGTAGACCCAATATTTGAGTCACAGGTGCCACATGAAAAAAATCCACATTTTTTCGAAATTTTGGATTTTCACCTCTGATAAGATTTTTGAGTTTTAAGTTGATTTGCAACTTCTGCAGTTTGCCCTTTCAGGAAATATGGTCGAATAATTATGTTGATTGATACTCAAATACTTTTTACCTCGTCATGATGACTAATACAGTGCGTTCATAAAGTCACTGTGCACCTAATAAATCAATGCATGCGCAGTACTTTGTCGCTTAGAAATAGATTGCCACGGCACTATAAAAAGTGAGAAACTTCGACTTCTGTGTGATCACAAAATATCTATTTACATACTACAAAAACATATGAAAATGTCCACCTTGTTCACGAATACAAATGTCAATTCGACGTCTCATATTCTCAAACATTCGGTGAATTTCCTCGCGCCTGATAGCGTCAATTTGCTGTCGGTTGTTTTCTCTAGACTCCTGTAGATTTCATGACCTGCTTCCGTAAACCTCCTGCTTCACCGCTAACCACCAGTAAAAGTCCAAGTCATTCAAATCTGAAATCTCGGATGCTAAACTCCTTCATTGTTTGAAATATTCCACTAAAATATCGAACTGAGGAATTGGTGGTATGCGCAGTTGCTCCATCTTGATAGAAATAAGCAGTCAAACCTTTCATCGTCACTTAATTCGTCAACGAGTGAAGCAATAATTTTGTCAAATAATTTTTGCAATAGTAGTTGAATATCGGTCCAAGCATTCGTATTCTTGACATAAGAGAATGTAATGGCTTCTCAACAAATTCGTGTGGGTTTTCACTAGACCATATTCGGTAACTCTGGCTGCTGATACATGTATGCCTTGATAGATGAAACCAAGCTTCATCAGAAAAGAAAGTCTTATCGAGCACATTGTTTTCATTTAGATTTTCCTTGAACCAAACGCAGTACTGAATACGCTTGTCATGATCGGCATCAGTCAATTAATGTTGGCCAGAGATTCGGTACGGATATAGGCCTATGTTCTTTCTTACAGTAGGATGAGCCGTCCCGGGAGATAGACCCACTTCTTAGGATAAGCGACACATCGACTTGTTTGGGCTTCAGAAATAACAGTTTCAGGAATAATCTTTTGATCACTTAAGATTAATAGTCGATCTGAGCGTGATGGATAGTGCACCGAGTCAGCTTTTCTGAACTTACTGATTGGACTCCAATCAACATTTCGATGAGGCAAATCAGATGCAGGAAGTCTTTCTAAAAACCCCTTCTTCACTTCATTAGTATATTCCCCATTGGCACGGAAAACATTTTCGACCAAGAAGTTCGTCTCTCGCATGGACAGCACCATGCTTAGCTTCGAAATGCAACGTACTGATCTTCACCGAGTTAGCTAGCAGATGTGAAGTTAAATTCAAATTCTAAATCACGTTTAATGTCACAAGCTAGTCAATTGCGCTTCCCAAACGAGCCAGTGACTCTGTGCATGTGATAGATATCTACAATTGTAAGATTGCGACTGTTTTCTTTGGCAAAACAGGGTTAGAAGAGGTGCACAGTGACTTTATGAACGCACTGTATTACGTATGTACTATGCATACTACTTATGAATACATATTCATAATTCAATAACACAAACTTCTCTAAATGCAGTATTCACCGATATTGTTCTGAAAGATTTAGTGATATAATTATTGATACATAGAGCTATAAATCCTACAGATATGATTCAAACAATTATTTTTTCAACTTTTACGAATTCATTACAAGAATTAGAGAAAAGCAAGGAAAAAAGTAATGGTAACAATGTAATAACAGCAATTAAGAGTTTAATGAGATGTAGATCGGCAACATCACCAGACAGAACATGTTTTAAATAGGTTCCACTGTAATTTTCATGATATTCTGTCGACTATTTTGGTTACAATTATGATTTTTTTAAAATGATTGCTTCAGATGATATTTATAGTGATAAGATCAACTTGGAATGAGAAACTGATGCCAATATCGAATAGAGGATGCCCAACAGAGATACACCTTCATGTGTTGCACCATATAAGTTAATGGTTTAGAAGATCTTATGGGGGAGGCATCCTTCCCTGATACTTCACCGACAAGAAAAAGCCTAGGATGTTGCGTCGATGTTGAGAGATGTGAACGAGACCTGCTGATGATTCCTGATATTGAATGACATGGCAGCTTTTTAAGTCTGTTTCCATTTTTCAACTGAGGATGCAACTCAATATTTAATGATTCTATTTACATTGTGCTTGCAAAAAGCAGAATTTATTAATTATTGCACACGCACTAATTTAGGTGATTTGCCAGTAGTGTTTTTGAAGTGATATTCAATGAATGCCCGCCGAAATTTCATTAACTTGCTAAATCTCAGAACTAATCATTCATATAGGGATACTTGTTCGACATAAGTTTCAATGTTAATTGGACGGAAAATCATAATGGCAAAACAGAATATACCTTCGACCAAGATATCTATTACAAACAATAAGGTTCTGCAACGTTTCGCCTTGGCCTGTTCGAGAACTTTATTGTTTTTAATAGATATCTTGGTAGAAGGAATAGTCTGCTTTGTGTCATATATGGATGCATTGAAATCTTGTGAAGGTAATATATAGATATATAGAGGCATGTTATCATTCTCACATGAAGTATGGTATTTGCAAAAAGTTAAAGCATTAAAGATCAATCAATCAACAACCATTACAGAAGCTGGTATGTAATTGCTGCTAGTGACATAATGAGCTCGATTTTTAATTTCTACTTAATCGATTACTTGCAGCTGCAGCTCAGTTCATAACACTTTCTTAACTTTGTAATTTTTTGAGTCTGAGATTTCTATCATTGTTTTATTTGTCCAATAATATATACACGGAGTAAAGTAGTAACGTTTAGTGAAAGTAAATTATGTTTAGAGAATACATTGGTTGTCCGAAAACTAGCCTCATCTAATCTTTGCTACATTTGCAATCCTTAATCAAAACCAGTGGTAAAGGAAATTGTGGTCCTGAAATATATTATAGTAATACATGTATGTTATAACTAGTGAAATATGTTAGAAATGTCTAGCATTTACGCTTCTCTGACTCATAATAATATACCGGTAGATACACACATACAGGGGCGTATCCAGGATTTTGAAAAGGGGGGTACAAAAATTAATGAATTTTTTGGCCTACCACGAAGATTATGCATATTCAACGCAAAGAAATATAATAATCATAAATAGTATAATCATAGTCGCATGTAATATTATCGATAATTTAATCTTCGCTTTCATACTCATTTTCGCTAATGCCGAATTTTGATATCCCACATTTTGATATACCGTAACGTCCTAAAATTGAATTCAGTAAAACTGAACAGGTACAGATTATTATCAAACTAAACAGTGACACAAACAGTATTATTAGTGTACGCATCTTCTACATGTATACTTCAGATATCCTCTATCAGTACAGTGAAATTACAGAACAATATACAGGCACTGCAAAATACTTTTCCTGAAGAAAGAAGCTAAAAAACATAACATTTTTCTGAGCTTTACACTAATGTTTTTACGAGAGACCGTTAGGAGTTAAGTAAACGTATTACAATTTAAAGCGTGAGTTGTGCTCCGTCTTATACAAATCAATCACAGAGTCGTAATCCAGTGGAATGTCCTTGTGTATTTCCAGCAAAGTCAATCCTGTCAAACGTGCTTCACTCATTGTTGAATGGAGGTACGACATTTTCACTTGACGAAGCTTGCTGAACGACCGCTCTGCAGTCGCCGAAGTTACTGGGATTGAAGCAAACACTTTCAGTAGGATATAGATATTAGGATATAGGTCAGAATTACACGACTTCAGGGCTTCCACAACGCTTGAAGGACAATCTTGTTTAGGAATTGAATTCCATTTTCGCTGCCATCTGTAGAATTCTATCATACAAGTATCAAGACTATCTGGTAGTATGGATTTATATTTTTCAAAGATACGTTTCATATCTTCCACTATGACATCGGCAACTCGATCTGGTATGAAGTTTGACATAGATAGGGCAGTTTTTGAAGATTCACTGAAGCGATCGTTCATCTGTGAGATGATTGCATCAAGCAAAGGATACCATGTAGCTTTTCTGTAATAATCAGATGCTGATTAAGAAGGCACATTCGAACGATATTTTTGCTTTGATGTCAGTCGCGGTGTTTCGAGCTCTGCAGAAGGATCGTCCGTAATGCACTGAAACAGCTTCACGGCTTCTGCGTAACCATTGATGAATACAATTGACTCATTTCTCCAAGACCTGAAGATGTCAGTTACATGTTGAACTTCTTCCATGGCTGCCACAAAATCTATCTTCTTAGCCTGAAGTTGGATCGAAAGTTGTTTTGTGATTCCGAAAATTTTCTTGAGTAACACGAGTCCGATTATGAATTGAGAACTTGTTATCCTATGAATGAGAGAATATTCACGATTGGAATACTCACCAGTGGTGTTCAGATGGTCAAGTTGAATAGTAGCCTCATATTGGGAGAATTAAAACTGATAACAGAACTGTCGACATGGTGCAGATAATCAAGGAGGCGTGTGATGGCGCATTGAACACGTTCGGAAAGTTTAGAGCAAAGGAAAAGTGTCCGAAAAGACATACAAAGACCAAATTAGCGTTGATTGATGTAATTAATGAGCTCTTATCATAAATATACTTTGAAATAATGCAGATTTCTTTTATATACTTTTCGGTTGAATAAAGAAGATTTTTCAACGGACAAAAAGCTGGTTATATTTAAGAATGGATAGAATTCATTAAGTTTACACAGTGGAAATAAATAGGTATTCACTGAATACTGTGAATACTATACACTCTACGCCACTGCAAGTCAGTGTTTGACGAATGTGTTATCGGCGCTATCGGCAATGGCTATCGGTAAGAAAGCAACGTCACACTCTGACACAAGACTACCAGGCAAATCAAGCACTAAAGCTCAACTCCACAGAATGTATTGAGAATTGATGTTTGAGTGCACTTTCCTTCTTCATAAACTTATGTGTTAAAATCATATCTCTCAGAGGGGGACATTCCCCCGTGACCCCCCCCCTTGGATACGCCACTGCACACATAATTCAGATATAAGCCTACCGTTGACTTCGCGAATTGGGAGATAATATCATTCGAGTATTAAGTTGATTGAAGTGATTGATATTTGAGAAGGGCACCATTAACCGAATGGAAACAATATAGAGGATGTGATTATCATAAGTGACAGTCATCTCACCGAATGTTGATGGGGATTTCATTATCTACACGCACCTGATAAAAATCCTGCTTATCCTATGTATGAAATGTTGATATTTCGTGGGGTGCTTCGATTATATTTGATTTCGATTATAATTATATTTGAACGAGAAAGTTGTTGTAGAATTAGAAGTATTTCAAATTGGAGAATTCGATGGCTAGTAAACGGACATGATTCTGCAATTTCAAATTTTAACACCAGTAATTTTAACATCCAGAAGAAAAAACCACAACGCATGTGAGTGATATATACTGTGAAATGATAAAACTGTCAGGAGTAGAACTCTACAACTTTTTAACAAGATATGAATGCCAAAAGAAGATGTTTAATGTGCACATTTGTTGTCGAAAACGATACCCAACCAAAAATTTAACCTGTAGTTTGTTTTACGATTTCCAAAATATTCTGTTGTCATTGAAGCACATGCTTTGGGGCTCTTCCGTAAGTTTGCCATAGGGCTAAATACAGAGTTTCAAGAGAAATCAACCATGCACAGAAATTGTACCTAAAAGTCTGAATCGGGGTAAAATTTCGGAAAGCTCAAATACTTGCTTAAATCCGTGGAAAATATTACAAAGGAACCAGCAGTCTTTTGACAAAGGACATATGTTGATCTAAAACGAAATCCAAATTTAAAGCATTTTGCAAAATCTAGGTCAATTATGCACAATACGTTGGCATTGTTAGAAAATTCTATAATGCATACGGTGCGTCATGGTTGAAACCGGCAGGGGTCGTCGGTCGGCGTAATCAAAACCGGTCGGCCGGAATTGACTACGCACAACGTCAATCAAAATCGATCGCATACCATAACTAAGTACTAAAAACAGTCAAAGGCATTAATGGGTTAAAATATGTCTTCATTCGAAATATTTATCTATGAAGTCAATTTAAATCAGTCGAAAGAGGTCATTTTGAACAAGCTGAAGGTCTTTAAGCAGAAGTTTCGGTTTCGACATCTGCTCAAGCTTCTGGAATCGGACGTTTTTTGGCATTTTTCGCGAATATGATATCGATATTAATATTGAAATAATTCAAGAATCAAACAAAGGGCTACTTGAAAGAACCAATGCAGTAAGACAGCTTCAAATATATTCAATAACTCAATTTCATGCCTATATTAAAGATTACGTTAGTACTACTTACCAATGAGGTGTATGGCATTACTCCCAAATCAACTTTATCCCTGAGAAGTAATTCTCGCACCATTGCCAACAGATGAAGTCGAGGAAATCGAACTTGAACCATTCGCTGTTCCTTGAGGTTTCGAATAGAATGCTCCCCTGCACTCATAGCCCCAACAGGTGCCGCTGAAGCTGTGTTGTGAAGCAATCCCTGCCGAAATTGTGGCATGTTTTGAATGAATTTCTGTCCGCGCTCTCCATTACTCGTTTTAGACGACGAATTTGACACGCTGTTCTCAATCTCTGTTAGCTCTGATGAACGTTTTTCCAATTGAGACGACTCTTGCATTTCTGCTTGCCGCTTTTCAACGTTCTATAAAAAATGACCTGAGTACGTGCGATTAAAACTTTGAAATGTTATTCGGGCAAGTGCTTCCAGACTTCAGATCAACAATGGCATGCAAATGCAATTTTCGGCGTGACTTCAATGGCATCCAGATCTACGCCTTGGATGGCGGAACAAACGGTCAAATCGTCGCGGTCGTTATCGAGAGAAGATTGGGCGTAATGGGCAAGACCGTGCGTTGGCCACTGGACTTCAGGTGCGTCCGTGTCTTCCCTTCAGTTGCATTCCGCACTGCCCGTCGGTTATTAACATGACATGACACCTCCGATATGACGGATTAAGAGTCCTGTGATTATCCGAAGAGGTGAATTTCAACTAACGTTTTGAGTAAACAGAACTTCGCTCTTTCCGTACATTGATGATGCTAGCAGACACGTTTGTAGTTTTCTTCAAAGGTATTTGAAAAATCTATCTATGTGAACAAAAGCACTATGAAGTGTTGAAAAAGAATACTCTACCATTCAGTCGGATAAGTAGACGAACACGAAATAGCCATGTTATATTTCTTCGGTTGATTTAAGAAGATCACCAATGGATGTTCAGAAGAAGAGTAGCAGCATACTTATTTCCTTGAATAAGTAGTAGGATATAATACTTTTCTTGTTGTAGTGTTACAAAATAATAGCGACAAACGATAAAATTGTTGTAAACGAGCATGTGCGTGTGTGTGTATCCATGTGATGCAGGGCTTCTTTTGAGGAATTGTTGCGACATGAAATATTACTAAAAAGGGCATATTTTTGAATTCCAACATTTACATATTCCTATCAGTTGTCACCGTTACTAATATTTATAAGTCTTTTGCAATAATTAAAATTTAAATTTTGTAAGTCATATCCTTTGATTTAAGTTTCGGAGTAGCTAAAATAATACCTGATCTCAGTGGCTGGCGCGATTCGGAATATTATGAGATTCAGTGATTAGAAGTTTGTAGTTAGTCTAGCTTACATTATTTACAATTTCCAAACCAGTTTTCATTAAAAGTCTGATAATATTATTGAGAATATGAGACACTTAAAAATTATTTAGACTAATATTATAACAAAACCCTCTAAATACTACGATACTCGAGTTGTAAATGGTTTCGGAATGCAGCATAATAAATCAGAACACATAAAAAGTCTCAAGCAAGGCATGAAAAGCCTTGACAATCTATTTGTAAGATTCATATATGAATCATAGAAGTGCTACAAGTACATGTACTATGAAGAATGCTGTTAAGATTTATATTTATCGAGAGAACTTGTTTTCTGATATTATGCACGTAGTACGCACTACGCGCAATGTTTGAAAATTTAAAGTTCACAAATTGCTGAGTAATTAGAAAATCAAAGTGTAATAGTTTTACAATTTCATGGTCGGCTTTCTGCATGTACCCGATAGGTTCCATTCAAAAAACCGAGCAAGATCTCCTGTATGATGCTTTTAAATCGCCTAGACACGCTTCCTCGAATTTCGGATTTTCTTCATGAGTTTACATGTAAATGCCTCTAATATGTATTACGTGCAATTACAGTCACAATCCTAAGCACGCATAAGAATCTACAGAATTGCTTATCAATTAATATGCTATTATCAAATTATTCCTCGACCGACACCATTCATTTTAAGAAGCCATTTCCTCAGAAAATGTGTGATCGCCTTGACCGGACTTTTGATAATAGATAGATAGGCCCTATCATATTCCATGTCCGATATAGGACAGTAGCTATTAGGACTTTTAAGCATGAGCCTCATCGCAGGAGCCAGGTCGTCGGGGAGATCCCTGGCGCCACCCCATGCAAGGAACAGCTGTGTGGTGATGTATTTTTGCAAACTTTCATAGGTCTGCGGTCGTCGGAAAATTACCATACATACACGACAAAATACGGCACGACATGAACACGAAGTTAAAACCTTCCTATGTCTAACACCGAAGTCTCTTATAAAATGTTCTTATAGTCTCTTATCAGATTGATGTAGGGATTTGCGAATTTTGAGCCGAACTGAATCTCGAATCATTGAAAGCGTGCATAGTCCTTTTTAACATTTTGATTTGCGGTTTTCTTATTGCTGAATTCGAAGGATATTGAAGGTCTCGTGGATTCTCAACATGAGCAACGAGCAAGTCTTCCAAATTGCAATCACCGATTTATTATTAGCAACATGAAATTTTTCGGGCCTGTTGTCACAAAAAGTACGATAGGTAACTTTGTAACGACCGGAATGCTGGACGGTAAACGAGCTAGTTAGGCAAAGCTATCATTTGCGAATGCTGCATCAAAAGAGTGCAATAATTATCCCCCATTTGTGCTATATCGAAGTAAATGAAGAAAGCTGGCCATGTCATGATACTCACGTTCTGCTGGAATATGGGACAAAAAGTAGCCAATTTTACTGCTAATGTCAACCAACAAAGTGTGGGCATCCCGAAAGCTATTGAAAGATGCGTAGACACTATAGCACCAATGAAATAAGCAGAGTCAGATTAAAGCTTCTTTATTCTTCTTAAATAATTATAGTCTGCTCCGCTTTATAACCTATTTCGAGTGAATTATATTATTTACGCTATATTATGAATAAGATAGTAGATGTTGATTTGACATGCGACTTCACGTTGGCCTTGTAGGAAAGAAAGAAAGGTAGTTTGATGAAAGCTAGGTTTGTAACTTCAGGCTTGTGCTGGTTTCCTGGAAGCGCAGACTCCATCTATCGTTTATAAATCCTGAGCCCGGGAATCACCAATTTTCACGTGTTGAAAAATGAAAACCAATAGATTCTATCACATCTTAATTTTCAGAAAGCAATAATATAAATTTTGTCCTCAACAAGGCCTTAAAAAATATTGCGTCGTTAAATAAACGTTCTAAAACTGCTACGTAGCTTCCCATGATTCTATTTGCCCTCTGACACAAGCAACCACAAGAACATCATGTACAGCTGTGTAGCGTGTTGCTGCTTCGACTAACTCTTGTTTAGCAACCGACGTCTTCAAACGCTTTCAGTGAGAATCCAACATCACATTTTTCAAAGCTTCGCGATAAAGTCATATCAATTGGCTTTGAATCAAATTTCAAGAGGCTAAAAATCAATGCAAAACAATAAGAGTAATTTTTGGTTAGTCGAAGCGAGCCCATTCGAATTTTCCTCGAATCACTATTTCGAATTGAATTGAATCTCTGATCGGCAGCCGATTCGCGAATCGGGGGAAAGTTCATATCCACAACTATGTGAGTCCTCTAGTCCTTTTCTCCTCCCTTTATGACATTGTATCAAACCAAACAATATGTCTCTTTATACCTGTGAATTCATTGCTCGTTATTTGGAGAATAAAGAATTGTTCTATTCTATTCTAATCTAAATTCGCAGGTCCCTAGATTGAAGAGATTATACAAAAATAATTCGATTTAGAATTATTCAGTGAATTCTGTCTAAAAAGATGCATATGGCCGCTCAAATAAAAATTAAGCTGCTTATCCAGGTGCTCCGAAATCAGACAAGTCCATCTCCTGTTTATGACAAACTCCGAAGCTAAATATGCATGTTTGCATGTATAAGTGCAACAATGACGCGCATAGCTCTGCTTTGGTTCAGACTGTAGCGCGCTGGCGGTTGATGCTCATGACTCGACCATTAATTGGTTAATTAATTGCCTTGTAGCCTATCTCCCGGCGATCTGTCCGAGCAAGTGCAAAAAATGTTTTTCTTTGTCCCTCATCATCCGGAATTGTCAAAAATTAATTGAAACCAATTGATTGATTGTTGATAAACCAATTTCAATTAATTAATGGGCTAGAATATAGAATTTCAATTAATAGTAGTAGTAAGAAAACGGCGAACACCAGATAGCGCAAGATGGCCGCCATCGCTGAGTCCCCCCCCCTCTGGTCCGCCAGTGTCGTGATGTGCCGGCGAGGTTCCGCTGCCGTCCCCCCCCCTCTGGACCGTCAGTGTGTGAGTCTTGGGTGTCTGTGTCCGACCGCCTGGTGGACTTGGGCGACCGTCTAGGTTGACGTGGGCGACCGTCTAGGTTGTCTTGGTTAAACTGTGGTATGTTTTGGTGTGTAGTGTCCAAACGCGGCCTCGGATGTGAAAACGGAGGCCAGATTCGGATTCAGCGTGAAATTCTGCATCTGTATGGTGAATTTGGAAGCAATCGGAGATAAAAATTTTTCGCTGACGTCCCCCCCCCTCTGGACAGCTTGCTTCGATCTTGGCTTCTAGTGGACGGATTTTGTCGAGTGAGGTGTCATTTGAAAGCTAAGAGTGAGACAAATTCACTGAAACAAACGGCTTGTTCCTATCTGTCTTCGTTTACATGTGAGACGCCATTTAAGATTTTAGGTCGGAGCTCACCTGAAAAAATCCTAAGTGTCAGAGTGACTTTGTATGGGAAAAATTAAAAATTTTCCAAAGTGTGGAATTTCGACCTGGGACCTTTACCAAAGTTTGTTTCATCAAATTTCGCTGACCCCCCCCCTTTGTTCTAACTTTGGTTCTAGTGGACGGATTTTGTTCGTTCGACTTGCATTGGAAAGAGGATGAAACACTGCTCGACCGCATTTTTCGTTGCGAGTCAATCGGAGCAGCCGTTCAAAAGTTAGAGCGGTTACAAGATTTTAGGTCGGAGCTCACCTGAAAAAATCCTAAGTGTCAGAGTGAGCTCCGACCTAAAATCTTGTAACCGCTCTAACTTTTGAACGGCTGCTCCGATTGACTCGCAACGAAAAATGCGGTCGAGCAGTGTTTCATCCTCTTTCCAATGCAAGTCGAACGAACAAAATCCGTCCACTAGAACCAAAGTTAGAACAAAGGGGGGGGTCAGCGAAATTTGATGAAACAAACTTTGGTAAAGGTCCCAGGTCGAAATTCCACACTTTGGAAAATTTTTAATTTTTCCCATACAAAGTCACTCTGACACTTAGGATTTTTTCAGGTGAGCTCCGACCTAAAATCTTGTAACCGCTCTAACTTTTGAACGGCTGCTCCGATTGACTCGCAACGAAAAATGCGGTCGAGCAGTGTTTCATCCTCTTTCCAATGCAAGTCGAACGAACAAAATCCGTCCACTAGAACCAAAGTTAGAACAAAGGGGGGGGGGTCAGCGAAATTTGATGAAACAAACTTTGGTAAAGGTCCCAGGTCGAAATTCCACACTTTGGAAAATTTTTAATTTTTCCCATACAAAGTCACTCTGACACTTAGGATTTTTTCAGGTGAGCTCCGACCTAAAATCTTAAATGGCGTCTCACATGTAAACGAAGACAGATAGGAACAAGCCGTTTGTTTCAGTGAATTTGTCTCACTCTTAGCTTTCAAATGACACCTCACTCGACAAAATCCGTCCACTAGAAGCCAAGATCGAAGCAAGCTGTCCAGAGGGGGGGGGACGTCAGCGAAATTTGATGGAAAATGTTTTGGTAAAGGTCCCAGGTCAAAATTCGGAAGTTTTAAATTTTTCAAAATTTTCACCACACTGGAGCTCCCACACTTAGGAATTTTTTCACTTGTGGCATGTTACATGGTCATGTGCTGACACACCAACTTCCCGTGGTCATATGAGAATGGTTCAGGTGTCATATTGTAAAGAATGATGAGACAAATCGTTTGCAACAAACCGCATGTCGCTACGATGAATACTTTCGGAGATAGAGCCATTTTAAGTTTTCTTCCGAGCATATATAAACCCCCGACAACGCAAGTCTGATCACTTCATCGAAAGACGAGGTAAGCGACGGTCGTCGCTCTGAGCTCCCGATATCGGGTTGCAAAGGACTCTATCTTTTGAAGTAGGCAAGCTATCTTCTTACTTCAAAGTTTGTGTGATAGAGTTTGATAGTGTCTTTACTACTGATAAAATTTTTTAAAAGTAGTATGAGTAGTAAAATGCGGAATTTTTTAAAAATTCTTAATTTTCAGTTTTTCAAAGTTTTAACATGTAGACTAAGGTTTTCAAGTATGCTGAGTTCAAATCTGCTATCAGATTTGAAATGTAACTAAGTCTAAGGCAGCTTTGAGGGGTTGGATCCCAGCTACTGATCACTACCTTTGACTCGGCGTTCCTGTTACCACTTCGGGGCAGTGACAATGATGTCTTCAGCTGTAAAGAGCGGGTATCGGGGAAGATCTCTCACTTCCCTAGTGATCAGTACAAGGCCTTCGGGCTGTCGACGGGATCTAGTGCCACTCACTACACTCAAATCTATCATTCCTCACTAAGTGTAAAATCATTCTTTTCCGTTTTTATAAACTAGGAATCAATCGTTTGCTATCAAACGTTTACGGAATTATAATCATTGTTTTCCCCTTTTCACTTCAGAAAATGGTTAACTACAACAATGCAAAGACGGCTTTTAAGCTTTGCGTCTGTTCAAAGATTTTTCGTAGCGATGCCTTTAAGAAGCATTCTTGTGCACATAAGCGAATGGTAGGGGGCATTCGATACTTTTGTAGCAGCCATAATGCATCTCGCCTTGTCGAGACGCTACCGGAGTGGCATGCCAAGCATAGCAGCTGCAGTCAACCAGAGCTGACTGAGGAGGCGAAGCAAAGTCTCTTCAGCTCAGAGTTGAAAGCTCTGGAGACTCAGTGTGCTATCGAGGCTATCACGTCAGCAAAGCCTCCCTCATCTTGTGCACCAGCAAAGGCTCTCTCGCCCACCCCGATTCTAGAGGCTCAGTCTGCTGTCGAGTCTATCACGACAGCAGAGGCTCCATCTTCTAGCATGCCAGCAAAGGCTCTCTCACCCACTCCGATTGAGTCTTCTCCGAAGTCGAGTAAATCCTCCTCCTCCTCCTCTAGCGATGAGTCGGCTACAAGTAGCAGCGACAGTGAGGAAGAGGAGGAGGATAAAGGCTCGACGAAGGTTGACCTAGTCGAGAGTGTCTACCTCGATAGCGAGGTAGAGGCGGTGAGGGACGTTGACCTCGATAGCGAGGTGCAGCCGGCTAAGTTATCAACCAGTGGTGGGATTGCGGCTCAATGTCGCAACTTCATTATGCGCCCACCACTGGTTGATAACTATGACAAGCTGAAGAATGAGTTGGAGGTGTGGAAGAGGGACTGTTTCTTCTATAAAGCGAGTTCCGAGAACCTCTCGCGAGTCACTCAGGAGCTCAAGAAGACTCAAGCTAGTCTTTTTGAGAAAGAAGGAGAGCTCGATCGCGAGAGGTTCTCGCACCTCGCTAGTAAGGCTAAAGAAGAGCAGCTCCTCATCGAGAGAGAGAGTCAGGAGAAGGAGTTAAGAAAGATGAGGGAGGAGGTGGAAGGGCTGCGAAAGCAGTTGGGGAAGGTGGTGGCGACTAATCAGGAGCTGCACCAGCAAGTAATGAGTAGCAGTACTCGACGATCAAGTCGCCTCCACATTCCCCTTGACAAGAAAGGACGTGTGCCCGCAAGACCGCTCCTCTGTGAACGTGGCAGAGACGAGATGTGTTATAGCAGGGCTAAAAAAGGTATCGAATGCCTTCACTTTACATTCGACCACAAGGAGGCGATCACAGGATTCCTGTTCGAGCCACGTCCTGAGAAGATCTGTAAGTTTAAAACAAGTAACTTAGAGTTCAAGATAATAACTAACAACTTCTTTCTTTACAGATATCAAAGAGAAGCGACCACCTGCTTCCGTGAACGAGCCGGAGGCGAAGCGGCAAGCTTGAGTCCTTGAATTATCCCGAGAATGAACCATCGGCTCTCTTAAGGGCCACCTAGGGGCAAGACATGATAGAACCTCCACGCGGTTTGCCCTGGGCAGTCTTCGGACTGGCGAATACTATCATTAAGTTGAATCTGCTATCAGTCAACTTGAACGTTGCAAATGAAGTTCGGTGTAATACTTCCTTTCGACGGGCGTTCCTGTAAAGGGCGGCGGTGAAACCCGTAGCTATGTATACCGCAAGGGACATTCGGCAATGGTCAATCTTGTTAAACCTCTCTGCGTCATGTTTGCAAGTGATTGCCTCTGTCTCAACGTAGTATGCATTCGCGCCAGGGCGACATTTAGCCAACTGTCGAAGGTTGCCTAAAACTTTCCATTGCATACGTTATGAGAGCCATGAGTTCTACCTGTCTCTATCAATGAGACGAATTGATGAATGGAATGAAAGGGAGGATACTCACGCGCCACACGCAACATAACACACTTCTCTCTTCCGTAGTCTAACAAGCTCTTTACACATGGATCGCAGTCGATTGCTATCCCTGAAGCATTCTGATTCGCTGTTGAGCAATTCATTGTTGAAAACCCTATATAAGCCAGAAGATTGTAGCGCTTCTCATTCAATTTGAAGTCACGATGGAAGCCACATCTGCCGACAACATTCCCGTCTTCATTGATGAAGATAACGCCATTCCCGAGTTCGTCATCCTCGACGAGTGGGATGAGGATGAGAAGAAGGGGAAGATCAAGAGGATCATTTGGACGGATGAGGTGTGGACTCCAAATACCACCCGCATCCGAAAGGTGCCGGATGCACCAGTACGACCTCGGCGGTATAGGGTTTATGACAATCTAACCGTCATACCCCTTGACTATTCAAGCCAATAGTCAACCTAATCCCGAGAATGAACCATCGGCTCTCTTAAGGGCCACCATGGGGCAAGACATGATAGAACCTCCTCGCGGTTTGCCCTGGGCAGTCTTCGGACTGGCGAATACTATCATTAAGTTGAATCTGCTATCAGTCAACTTGAACGTTGCAAATGAAGTTCGGTGTAATACTTCCTTTCGACGGGCGTTCCTGTAAAGGGCGGCGGTGAAACCCGTAGCTATGTATACCGCAAGGGACATTCGGCAATGGTCAATCTTGTTAAACCTCTCTGCGTCATGTTTGCAAGTGATTGCCTCTGTCTCAACGTAGTATGCATTCGCGCCAGGGCGACATTTAGCCAACTGTCGAAGGTTGCCTAAAACTTTCCATTGCATACGTTATGAGAGCCATGAGTTCTACCTGTCTCTATCAATGAGACGAATTGATGAATGGAATGAAAGGGAGGACACTCACGCGCCACACGCAACATAACACACTTCTCTCTTCCATAGTCTAACAAGCTCTTTACACATGGATCGCAGTCGATTGCTATCCCAGAATCATGTAAGCTATCTTAATTTTATTTAACACTATTTCATCTACCATTATCACCCATATGAAATGTTATAAGATTTGCAAGTTAAACTAAGCGTGCTACTATTTCCAAATGAAAAAGTATACATGGTTAAATTATTCACTAAAGCCCCATTCAAGTAAGTCAGTATGAAAGCAAAGATAATACGAAATAAACATTTATTATGGCATGTATTTTAAAAGGTCTTCATCGTCAATATCGTCCCAGAGTCTGACTTCACATAGATCACAAAAACAGTTGAGCTGCTTTAAACGTTCTTCTGCAGCGTCCCTCACGTTGTCAATGTACGCCCACTCCGCCACGGTTCGCGGTTGGGAGTTAGGGGTGTACCACTCCCATATTTGATGCAACTGCGACTTGCTGGTCATCTCCATCACCCCTTCGACATCATATTGTAAATATTTCCACCGTATGCCTGTTAGGTCGGGCAACTCCTCTTCATCGTCCTCCGATAACTTTCGTATATTGTCGAGATTGTATGTCTTCTCCACCTTCGCCTTTCTTGGTGCATTTGGTGTAACGAGCACCTTTGGTGATGTGCATGGAGAGGAGAACTCCAATGCGGCATTTGGTGTTGTTGGAGGACTTGTCATGTTGTCTTTGAAATGCTGACTTTGAATAATGATAACTTTAACATTTTTCTAATTCTTAAGTATCAACAAGCAACCAATCAGAATGAATGATGAGCATGAAAGGATATAAGCAAAGTGACATCCGTGTCATTTCACTCTGTCTTTGAGACGTATAAGTGAAGTATTCTCTAGCGAATTCTGCTATTATTTGAGGTGTACAAGTGAATTCCAAATTTGAGACATATTAATTGAGTGAAGTCTCTATCTTATTGAAGCATCAACCTTAAACTTGATTTCATTGAAATGGTAAGTTGAAGATTTCCTCTCTCATCTCCCTCAAACGTGTGGTTCATAGCATCTTCCTCAATTTCAGGCATCAACTTCATCACCAACGCCCTCCCTTCTCGAGGAAAGTTTAGAGTTATTGAGTCAAGGTAGGTTGCAACAATACACTGAGGCTTGAACAGAGATGATAGAATGATTTCTCTTTCAGGTGATGTGAGTTCCAGCTCAGAACTGTCGCGACATGGTAACGAGTGGGAATGTGCTGACTGTGGGCACATCTTCACGAGGAAATGGGATCTCACCCGACACATCAAGCGAGGTGTTTGTCGACCTAAGCCGGCATCAATCTCCGGAGGTGGGGATGATTCTGTTAACGTCGTCTCCTTTTCTTGCGACTTGTGCGCTCAGTCTTTCGAGACACGTTTTGAACTATCTTCGCACAGACTTCAACATACACACACGAACGATAGCTACACCAACGGTACCTCCTCTATCCAACTCACTGAAGTGTCC